>LOJH01020367.1:552-17685 GCA_001685095.1 Ellobius talpinus
TAAGGCTGATTAGCAGGCTTGCTTTCGTGTATGTGGGCCTATTAGAGATTGCTATGTGGCTTATTGGGATTGGTAGCCCATAGAGTATATAGTCTGCAGCGCCCTTCCTGGGGAGGAAGAAGATTGTTCAAGGTTCCTGAATAAACTGCTTATAGAAGAGCCGGAGTGTTGCATGACAAAACTGGCTTTTTGGAGCCCATTCCCTATGCAGGAATACCTTGCTCAGCTGAGATACAGGGAGGAGGGCCTTGTTCTTGCCTCAGGTGATGTTAACTTCCCATGGGAGGCCTCACCTTTTCTGAGAAATGAATGGGGATTGGGGATTGGGGTTGGAGGAACATGGGGAGAGCAAAGGAGGAGAGGAGGATGAGGGAAATGCGATTGGTATGTAAAATAAAAAGTTTGTTTTAATAAAATAATAATAGAAAGCTTTTGAATTCCAGAAACTGTTACCATTGTACAGGTATAGAAGGGTTAAAAACAGGAGTTAAATTTACTTACTCAAATTCATGAGAAAAAAGACACAAGTTCACAAAAGTGAAATATAAAGAAATTATTTTCCGGGATATGAGGGAAAATAAAGAAACACATAATATTTGAGTGCACAAACTTTTTCTTCATTTTGGAACAAATCTTACAGTCTAAGAGGACATGTCACTGATTTTCACAAAACTTTAAAACTTTGAATGGATAAAACTCAAGATTCTAGTACACATTATCTCTAAGAAGATTGAATGTAAATTCAAGATATCTTATGCAAATGGAAGGTAAACCAAAGCAAGATTAGTCACATTTCTCTTAGATAAATGTTAAATAAACTTTAAACCAAAGGCAGGAAAGGATGCAAGGGTTATTATATGATCATAAAGCATACATCTCAGTAAAAGGAAATAACAAATCTAAATATACAAGGACCCACAGAACACAAACATATATGAAGAAAATTTTAATAGACCTAGAAAGATAGGTATAAGCCAATGCGAAATTAAATGAAATATTTAATACCCCAATTTAGAAATTGGCAAACAATCTAGATAGAATTTCCCCAAAGAAACAGCCTGATAAACATTTATCCTAGATTCAATGTATCTAAAAAAACATCAGTATAATGGTATACAGCATCACATTCAATGACTATGGAATGCACATTATTCTTCTCAGCACATAGAGGTTGTTTACCCTGAGATCAAGTATGTGATATGTCATAAAGCAAGAATAGAAAATGTTTCACGCAACTATTCTGTATATAATAGTATACAAAAAAGATAAGAAGAAATAATCAGGATACAAAGACATTAGGTAACAGTTCAATCAAGGAATAAAAGAAGTTGGGTATTTAAAAATTCCTAAAACAATTTCATATAGAAGCATATTTAATAAAAACTATGAGAAAAAGCAGGAGTTGTTAATACCCTGAGATTTGCAAAAGAAAAACTAGTTCCACAATTTTGAGCCAAATTCAAAGAAAGCTTTAATTAAATACTGATCATAGAAAATGAACTCTGTCCAGGTCCACCCGTAGGTTCCTAGGGAAAACCATAAACCACATTTTCCAAGGCTTTGAAAAGGCAAAACCCACAATTTATTTCATTTGCCATCAGGTACAAAGAGAGACAATCATACATTCTGATATATTTTCTGTCTACACACCTTCTGCCTACATGTGATCAAGCACATCTGGTATATATGGGTCAAACAAAACTTGTTTAGGGTAAGGAAATCATGTGGCTTGTTATTTTCCAAGAACTACAGCTCCCAGAATTCCAGAAAGTTATTTTGTCCTTGGCAGCTGGAGCTTATAGGTTAACTTTAATGCTTAAAGTTCCACACTTAAGTTGTATTCTGAGTTAAATCCATGACTCTGTGATGGGTACTTGTTTATATTAGGACCTAATAACCATTAACTTAATGGGACCCAGATAGGAATTACTAATTAGTTACAGCATCAATGATACAAGAGTCAATAGTAATTAACAGAAGCAGAAGAGCCAAACACCCGGTGGTGGCTGACATCACAGTTATTATCCAGAAGGAGGCTGGAAATGGATGGGGCACAAGTCACTTATTTTATCTCAGGTTCCCCTTTTGTAATGATTCTTTGAGTGCTGTCAGATTCTAATCCCACATGGTTTGTATAGAAGGAGCAATTTTCTCTTAAAGTCATATAATAACTTTTTTCTGCATAAAGAAGGCCATGTGACCTATCATATTGTAGAACTATTTTAAGCAGTGAATCTACCTATTGATAAATCTGAGGATACTTACCTGGTATACCAATTAGCATTATAGGTAGCCATTTTGTACCCTATGCCAGGGATTTTACTTCTGATTTAGCTTTTCAGCCTCTTTGGGGACAATGGATGATGTATTCTCTTTGATAACTACTTCCAGCTGAAACTGGGATGTCACTGTCAGGTCCTAGGAAGGCAAAAAGACTAGTCAAAAGCTGGGCAATGAGGCATTCATTCATCAGAAACATTTGTTTAGCTGACCAAGCTGAAGAGACAGGGAGCAGTCACATAGGCTGGACTGGTAAGCATTAGCTATCAATAAGTTCAGAGCTCAGCTGTTTGCAGTCCACAGATGATCCCTGGATGGTACCAAGTGAAAATATGCTGAGACAAATACAGAATATGGACAAAAGTTAATGTCTAGTCATTTAAAGGAAAATCTTATAGTTGGAACTTTCAGGCCCATTGTCCTACAAATTGGGAAAGAGGAGGAATGGCAAGACCAGAGATGAGATCTCATCCTTGGGAATAGGCAGGTAGGGAAATTTAGGCTGCACTTATCTGGAGTCCCTTTGACCTGTGAGAGGTTGATCCAAGTCTTTTGACTCCTTTGACTCCCTGAAGCTTACATAAATAATTAATTTACAAAATCAGCTAAAAAGTTTCAGATATATTAGCATTACCACTGTACTGTGTTGAAAGTCCATATTGTAGAAAAAGCTGAACAGTTGTCTATAAGAAGTCTCAGTATAACAATAGCAAAGAGGGGCAAAGAATTCTAAAGCATCTCCCATTATTTATATATATTAGATGATTTTCTTATACCTTTATAATTTGGGTAGAATTTAGACATTTTCTTTCCAACCATTCATTTGCGAGATACATGAGTAGTTATTATTGTGAGGAATCACTGCTAGGCATGTTTCTTTAGTGAAAAGTTACACCTGAAAACTGTTTATCCCTTAAAATGAAGACTGTTAGCAAGACCACCCTGTCTGCCTTTTCTTAAGAAGAAACCTAGTAGCTCTAGATGAACTAACAAGGTGACTGAAGCCTTGGGGTTGTTGTTGTGGCCAAGCAGACAAAGCTACAGTTTAGCTAGCCATCAATACAGTCAGAGATCTGAGAAGAATAAATTTTGGCAGGAAGTATAATCCAAATGGCCTATGTATCAAATAAAATGACAAAGATTAGTCTATTACCTAGACATTTATGGCAGGCTCCTGTCATCTCCATGGCTTTGTTTTGGTGGCAGAGGTACCAGGATGGCATCAGTCTTCAGGCATCAGGTCCAGAAAATGAGAGGATTTCCTGTGGAGGAGGAACATTGTGGTGACTAATTCTACTTGTCATAGGAAAAGTGGGGCAGTCAACATTTCAGTTTTCTGTGTGTTCACAGTTTGAGCCAGATCCCGGAGTCAGGTGAGGCATTGGGGCAGACCTTTCCAGTGGTTAGCATTATCACATGGAGCTGTCATTGTGTTCCCGTCATCTTCTTAGAGACTTTGGGGTCACTGCTAGGAGTGTGGAACCTCTGCCTGTCATAGAAAGTTTTTCTTTTAAACATTCTAAATGCCATATATTCAGAAGATAGTTGACAAATTTGAGGACCATTATCTATTAAGTATATCTGAGCTAAACAACCTTTGTTTGTTTTTATTACTTCCTTTAAGCTTAACCTTGAAAACATATACAGGAGGCTAAATAAGACTTTTTCCTGTAATGAACTACGTTAGTACTTGTAAAGGGAGATTACACTATTGTTTCCTTGCTTCCCAGACCCAAATAATCACACAAAACTATATTAATTACAACAGTACTTGGGCAACGGATCAGACACATTTCTAGCTAGCTCTTATATCTTAAACTAACCCATTTCTGTTATTTTATATTTTACCATGAGGTTCATGATTTTCTGGTAAGATTCTAGCATCTTTCTCCTTCAGCAGCTACATGGAGTCTGCCTGACTCTGACTTCTTTCCTTCTCTATCTCTGCTTGGATTTCCTGCCATGCTATATGCTTCCCTGCCATAGGCCAAAGCAGCTTCTTTATTAACCAATGGTAATAAAACATATTCACAGCGCCTGAAGGGGAATTCCACATTAAGTACTTAGCATTTCTACAAGTATAGTTCTGAACATACTAAGGCTTAATCATCTTTTAATATAAAATTGATTGTTTATTTTTATATAAATTTTAATAGTTTATAGTAAAAGATAACATTTTCTGTATTGAAGATCTTTTTAATGCCAAAGGAAATATTTTAAATTATAAATAGAGTCCATAGAGACATTGGGAACTCTCCTGGTGCTTACATAGTGCACTATTACAGAGTATCACATTTATAGTTTTTTTCTTGCTGTTGATTTGTTTTCATTTGTTTTTGTTTTATTTTTCTTTAATTCCAGCTCAAAATAGCTACAGCTTAATAATGTTAACAAAACAAGGATGTTAGTCATTCATTCTTAAATTGGTCTCTGGTATCCTGAATAGACCATAGGTAAGGGGAGACACTTTGCCAGATTGCTTAGGTCACTGTCTTACTGCATCATAAAATGGAACTACCACAGTTTTTAATGTTTGTTGTGAAAAGCTCTGGCCCTAATTTTTAGCCATTTATTTATCTATTTGTCAAAATTATATAAAAACACCATAATAAAATATAAGTTGAAAATATCTCACAGCCTTATAAATTTAAATATTTTAAAGGCTGTTTCTTAAAAGATATTCAGGATTTTTTAACATATATTCTGTAAAATTACAAAATTTTCTCTTAAAGTAGATTAGAATCTCTCAACTATCCGCTCCTGAAATATTAAAATAAAGTACCTTTTTTCATTTCATGGGCGAAGATACAGGACACAACCATAATTTGCACACGGCAAAAACAAGCTCCTACAGTGCAAACAATTCAGTGCTTAATATCTGGAATTCCTCTGGGGCTTTCTCAAGGGGTTTGTGACATTTTCTGGCCTCACCCTTAACAGCACACAGAGCCTGCCTTCTAGTTTCCAGTCAGCTACATCTCACTGTAGCTGAGGTTTTCAGCAACTGTCACATGACACCAGTGTCTCCAAAATTGTGGGGTCCCCTACTACACAGTGAGAATGCTCCTCCACAATAAAGAGTCACAGATTATATGACAGACATAATAAATATGCTTTATAATGGTGCAATACAGTAAGTAGTTCAAGAGACTCCAGAAACAATATAGTTCTATTGTTGCTTTTGGCTGCTTCCTAGAAGATAAAGCTAAGTCTATTACTGAAGACATTGCACACTTTTAATACAAAACTAGGAAGACTTGAACGGGATCTGTTCTGAAAACCTAATTACTTAGGTTTTTCCAGTACCAGAAGGTATATACAAGCTGCCAACAGAGAGAATTAGACAACTAGTCTTACCCAGCTGTGACACTTACAAATCACAACAATGATCAGCTGGGTAAGATACTCACAAAGGTGCAATAGTGGCCCTCTTATCTTGGTAGCTAATGACTGTCTAGTTAGACATAAGGCCAGCTTACCAGGAAGAAAAACGTGCTTGGTCCTAGAAACCTGACCAAATACCTAGGGCTAGTGAGGTCATGAATCTTATAGGATAACTTACTGTCATGAGCTTGCTGAAACAGTAAAATTCCTAATTGTATTCTAAATATTTTTCCTTATATCCACAGATATGGCATCTATCATCCATCATTGAGGAAGCTTCTCTTGGAAGCATATAGAGACTATTGTAGAAAAACATAATTGAATAAAATGCAGAGACCAACTGATATATCTAAAACAAAAATTCTAGCACCTGAGACTCAGGGAATATCAAAGATTGAATGGAAAGATTGTAAGAGCCGTGGGACCAGGACATCTTCTGTGAGATTGTGTCTCCCAGAAAAAGACAGGGATGGTACACCCATACTTCAACAATATAGCTAGCTACCCATACAAGACAACCCCTATAAGCCTAGTAATCTGTAAAGGTGAAATTTCATGCTCCACCCACTGACAAAGAATCACAGACAAGCAACAGCTTTTGAGAGAGGAAGAATTAGACTCCTGAGCAGTAGTATTCATGAATTCATTGTTCTCTGCTTTCCAATTATGGATGTGATATTTATTTCCCTGCTGCGATAGAGTGTGTGTTCAACTGTGATCCATAGATTTTGTGAAATTTTTGTTACAACAGTATGAAAGGTATCTAAGATAGACTGTAAAAGGTATTGTATTTTCTAGAAATGTGATCAAACAGCTATTCGCCTTACATAGGAAACAGACAGCCAAACTAGGTGATAATTTTTCTAAATTCCAACATAGTGAATCAAGGAGTTTACTAGAATTGTTGAAAGGATCATGGGATAGGGATTACTTACTGGCAGCAGAATCACTTAAATGTTGTTAGCTTACCTAAAAATAAATCAGAAACACACATTAAAGATGATTTACAAGGAACATATCCCTGGATTTCTCCCCATGACTTGCAAGGACTTCATCAGCTTGAATGGAGAGTCTTCTATACGAAGCTTGTGAGGTAAAAGAATCATCCAGACAGCTGCACTATCAGAAGATCTGTTTTCTAACAGTGGTTTCTTGCTTTCATAACTTTGGAGAGATGTCCTATAAATCTTATTAGTTTCAGGTTCTTAGGACCAGGTTTATTTGATGAGTTTCATGAGCCTTGTGCATCCTTTAGGAAGGAATATTTTCAATTTGGAAGAAATTGCTTCAGAATACTCTATCATTTTTGTTTCTTACAGACCTCTTTATTTTGTGATATTCTTTAGCCTTGCAGTTGTAACATATATGTCCAATTATTCCTAAATATTTAGCCATTGTATCACAGAAACAGAAATACCTGCTTTTGAATCCCTATGTCACATTCTTCATTACAAAATGAAGCTTCTTTCTATGATCAATTGAGACTGGCAGAACCGGTAATCTATGAGTATAAACACAAGTACTTAGAAGATCGTTTGATAAGGATAATACAGCCATTCTACAAAACACTTTACGTGTCTTCTCCACTGGGGTCTATGAAGGACTAGCTACAGATATTTGCATTTGTTTACAGTACCAGAAGTGAATTCCCTTATATGAATCAGGACATTACTTAAAACAGAAAGCAGGTGGTTGTGACTGTAATAGTTATGCCACACTTTTTTTATTGGGGTCAGCTTTTCCTGGCATGTTAATACTATAGCACACAAAACTTATAGCTACACAAGATTGCTGGTAACAAATACTTACCCAGCAGGCCTCATGGCAAATATGGCATTATGAAAGCCAACTACCAGGGAGAGTATCTTCAGTTACTCCTAGCTTGATTACTTCACGTCTTTCTTCTAAAGCATGTAGTGGCTTCAACGATAGGATCTGACTATGTAATTTGGAAATGCAACCAATAGCAATGGCAATAACTTCTTCACTGGGAAATGGGATATCATATAAAATTCTGATTTCTGTTGTATTCTTCTATATATTTACTTGGACATCAGTTTTTCTCACAGGATTAGCCAAGTACTTACCAGTTCTTTTTCCCACTGAGCCATCCATGAAGTGAGGTCTCCAAATACAGCTCAGCTATCATTGTAGAGTGTCAGAGGCCAGGTCTCTTGAGTTACTATTATTGTTATATATTTTATCATAGTCTACTGGCCACTATTTCCATTTTCTTTTTTACAGTCACATGGTAACAGTGACTACATGAATTGTTATGGCTACCCATTCACTTTGGTGATGCTATTTGTACCATCTTTTTAACATGCTGTCTGCTTTAGCTATTGATCTAAACACTGGAGGGTGCTCAGTGGCTCAAAAAGACACTGGCTCATCAGGGAAATTCAAATCAAAATGATTCAGAGATTCCATCTTACACCTGTTAGATGGATAAGGCAAAAAAAGTACAAATGCAAGCTAATGTGAATAGGATGTGGAGAAAGGGGAATACCCTTTCATTGCTGGTGGAAGGACAAATTTGTACAGCTACTTTGGAAACCAATATGGTGGTTTGTCAGAAAATTGGAAATCGATCTACCTCAAGACCCAACTATACCACTCTTGGGCATACACCCAATAGATGTTCAATCATACCATGAGGACACTTGTCCAACTATGTACATAGCAGCTATTTTTCATAGTAGCCATAACCTGTAAACAACCTAGATGCCCTACAACTGAAAAATGGGTAAAGAATATATGGTACATCTATACAATGGAATTGTTAAAATCAACAATATCATGAAATTTGAAGGTAAATGATGGAACTTGGAAAAAATCATTCTGTGTAAGGTAATCCAGTCCCAGAAAGACAAACATGGCATGTACTCACCTATAAGTGGATATTAGCTGTAAAGTAAAGGATAGTCTTTCTACAATACACACACACAAAGGGGCTAGGTAATAAGGATGACCCAAGTTGGGGGGCTCATAGATCTCCCTGGGAAGGGGAATAGAAGAGGTCTTTTTGATGGACTGAGGCTTGGTGAGGACAGGAACATGAGCGATCATTGGAGGTGTATTGAGGAGGAGAGTACTGCAAGAGATGTCTCATAGTGGGAGGGGGACATTTCAGCATCAGGTAGAAAGGTTTTGCAAGGGAAACTCGGAGTAATCTAAAAGAATGACTCCATTCTAAGACTTCTAGCAATAGCATATACATAGCCTAAACTGGCCATCTCCTGTGACCAGGCAAGACTTTCGGTGGAGGGACTGGAACACCACGACAGTCATGTAACCTTTGAGCTACAGTCTGTCCTGCCTATGGGATATGCTGATGTCAAGGTGGCACAGAAATTGTGGAAGTGACAAACTAGTGACTGATCCAGCCTGAGACCCATGTCATGAGAGTGAGCCCACCTTTGACACTGTCTCGAGTGCCAGGACCCAGAGACTGAATGGCCCAGAGACGTAGGATAGAAACAAACATGTCTGAAGAAAAAAATGTCACTATAATGATGCCTAACAATATTCTGCTGTACTCACAGGTTGGTGACTATCTTAATTGTTAAACTATAAAATTCATCCAGTAACTAATAGAAACAGATGAAGAGACCCAAAGATTAACATTAGGCTGATCTCAAAATATCTTTCTGAAGAGTGGAAGGAAAGAGTGTAGGAGCATTGGCTGACTGTTGGGAACCTATTCCTCATTCTATGTTACCTTGTCCAGCCTTAATAGAAGGGGTGGAGTTTAGTCCTACTGCAACTTGATATGTCATGCTTTGATGATACCCATGGGAGGCCTACCCTTTCTGAATGGAAATAGAAGAGGAGTGGATTGGGGGTGGCAGAGGGGAGGTGGGAAATGGGAGGAGAGAAGGGAGGAAAACTTTGGTCAGAATGTAAAATAAATTTAATTTAAAAAAGACACTAGTTCTAGGACAGTGTATATGGTCATTGATGACTGAGTATATATTACCTTTATAGGTAGTGATTTTATGTCACCCCCCAAACTGGCTTCATCAAAAGACTTTGGTTTTGATTTGATTGTAGTATCTGTAAGCTCTCTGGTTTGTCCTCAGAGAAGAACACTGTTTGGGAAAATTGTAGAACCCTTAAGAGACAGAACCTTGGTGGTAGTAATAAGTCACTGGGTCAACCTTTAAGTTTTCTTGTCCTACATTACTTCCTGCCCACATCTCCCTGAATGTAGAATCAATGTGATCAGTAAGCACTCTGTTCCTTAGTATCCTTATCACAGTTAAAAAAAAGATATTTCCTTACTATCCTTATCACAATAGATTGTGACTTCATGGTCTTGTAAACCAAACTTTTTTCCCTTTATTTGCTTTTTCTTTATCATGTAATTTGTATTTTTATTATGTCAGCAGAAAAATAACAAAGTCAGGTTCCAATAAAGCATTTAATATATTGTTTTTATTGTCATAAAAATAGGGTCAAATATTTCATCTATTGCAATGATTTATATACAACTAGCAATTGCTGTTCTAGCAATGTATTTTGAGCTTCTGCCCTTGTTTGTGGCTGAGTTGAAAATTGTACTGGAAAAGTTTGGTCAAGCTGTTTCATCCATGCTCTGAGCTATAGTATACCAAGCTTATGGTGACTTTTAATCAACAGGATCTGTTGTCTGTCATGGTTTGAATGAAAATGACCCCATAGGCTTATTGGGAATAGCACTATTAGGATGTATGGCCTTGATTGAGTAGGTATGGCCTTGTTGGAGGAAGTATGTCATTAGGGGTGGTCTTTGAGGTTTCAGAAGCTCAAGCCAGTCCCAGTGTCTCTCTTTTCCTGCTGCCTAACAATGAGGATGTAGGAGTCTCAGATCCTTGTTCAGAACCATGTCTGCCTGTGTGCTGCCATGCTTCCCACCATTCTTCCTACCAGGCTTTCCACCATGACAATGGACTAAAGCTCTGAACTGTAAGCCAGCCCTTTTAAATGCTTTCCTTAATAAGAGTTATCATGGTTATAGTGTCTCTTCACAGCAATAAAACCCTAACTAAGACAGAAGTTGTTACCAGGAGTGGGTCACTTGGTTTGGACCTAGATTCCAGGGCTATCCAGACTCAGGTTCCTATCAAAACACCTCTTGGTATGGAGTCCATTTAGTCAAGTGGGTCTTAAGTCAAATCTGATATTCATTGGTAGCTCCCACAGAGTTTGTGTCATCATTGTATTTTTCAGGCAAGACACCATCATAGATTGAAAAATAAGGTTTCTGGATGGGTTGGTATTTACATTTCTCCTTTGGTAGTTTACAGTGTGCCTTCTTACCAAAGACTCTAGATGGTAGTGGCAAAGGCTCTCTATATGTATCAGCTCAAATTCTCCATGTTCAATGACTTGTGTAGGTGCTGTATCCATAAATTGGCCATTGCTGTCAGTTTGTGGAAAGCAACCTATAGCCTTAAACAACTTAAGTTGTTTAGTGGTCTCATGAAACACCATTAGCCAACAGTTCAATTAGATGTACCCAATACCTGTACTGTGAGATTCATTTGGTGACAAGAGATGGCCTTACTTGGCAATTTCACTTACATCCCCTTCATATATGTACATATTTTACAAAGCTTCTATTGTACTAGATTATCATACTATTCCTTAAATGATCCTTTATTTTATCTGTCTGTCACCCAATACAGGTCATTATCTCCTTTACTCCCTACCACTCACCCATAACTGCCTACTCTAAGTCCCTTTCTTAGTGAAATCTATCACTTATCCCCAGCCCTTATTCTATACCTAAACTCAGTGGTTCCAGGGACTGTAGCTTGGTTATCATTTACTTAATGACTAATGTTCACATATAAGTGAATACATTCCATATTTGTCTGTCTGGGTATGGCAGAACTCACTCAGGATGAGTTTTTTTTCTAGTTTTATCCATTAACCTGCAAACATCCTGGTTTCGTGGTTTTAATGTCTGAGTAATATTTTATTATGAAAATGTACCATGCTTTTTCCATTTATCTGTTGAGAACATCTACGTTGTTTCTAATTTCTAGATATTATAGAGCTGCAATGAACATGGTTTAAAAAGTGTCATTGTGGTAAGATGAATCATACTTTTTAAACATTTTTTATATCTTTACTCAATTTTTCATTGGATTATTTGTGGGTATTGATATTTAGTTTTTTGAATTTGTTTTATACTTTGGATATTAGCCCTCTATTGGATGACCCCTTTCCATCCTGGAGTATGCTGATTTGTCTAAATGATGGTATTCTTTACCTTTCAGAAGCTTTTATAGCTTTATGAGGTTCCTTATTAACTGCTTATTTTAGTGCTTATGGTAAAGGTGCTTTGTTTAGAAAATTATTTTCTGTGTCAATGAAGTCAAGGCTATTTCTTGCTTTCTTTCCTACCAGGTTCACTGTATCTGGTTTGATGTTGAGGTCTTTAATCCATTTGTAGTTGAGTTTTGTGCAGAGTAATAAATATGGATCTATTTGCATTTTTCTACATGTAGTCCTCCAGTTTGTCCAGTACTTTGTTAAAGATCATATATTTTATTTAAAGCACTTTTTTGCATTTTAGCCAAAATTCAGGTTTTCATAGGTGTGTGGATGTATGTCTTGGTCCTCATTTCTATCCCATTAATCAACATGCCTATATAATTCTATATAATATAACTCAAAATTGAGGATGTTGATACTCCAGCAGTTTTTATTATTCAGGATTCTTTTAACTATATTGGGTTTATTGTGTTTCCTAATGAAGCTAAAACATGTACTTTCAAAATTTTGACATGTGTTGGAATTTTGATGGGGATTGCATTAAATCCACAGACTGCTTTTTAATAGGATGACCATTTTTATTATTCTAATTCTAGCAATCCATGATCAGAGGATCTTTTCAACTTCTAGTATCTTCTTCAATTTTTTTCTGTCTTTGACTTGAAATTTTTATCATACAAGTCTCTCACTTGCTTGGTTAGATATTTTATATTTATGATATTTTATATTATTTTAGGCTATTGTGAAAGGTGTTGTTTCTCTTACTTTTTTCTCACTTCATTTGTCATTTGTATATAGGAGGACTATTGATTTTTGTGAGTTAACTTTGTATCCAGGTACTTGCTGTAAGTGTTCATCAGTTGTAGGAGTTTCTTGTGGAACTTTTGGGATTATTTATGTACACTATTATATATCTGCAAATAAAGACAGTTTTAAAAGGGTTTGAGGGGGTTCAAAGTAGGGAGAAAAGCAGTATTTTCCATCAAGACCTTCTTAGTCCTCCTGGAGTTGGGGCAGAGAGTGAGGAGAGGCCACAACAGGCACTCTAATACAGAGCTGGAGATGATACACTGGCTTAGATATGGAGAAGGGGAGGGACAATGAAGATCTGAAACTCTTCTACCTGATTTTCTGGCAGGTTTGCCTGGTGGGTTCTCAAGGAAGGCATGCTGGGGTAACAGGATGAGTGGGGACAAAGGTCAGAGAAAGAGATCTGCATGATCCTCTGGAGAAGGGAACAGAGAGGAAGAGGAGGCCACAGCAGGTGATCTATTACAGAGCTATAGGTCAGACTAACAGATAGGATTTGGAAGAGAGGAGGGAGAGCTGAAGATCTTCAGGTGATATGCTCATCTGCTTTCCTTGGTCAGTGGTTTGTGGGTTCCCAGTTAACATTATTTAAAGAGCTGCAGACATATTCCCTTTTCTGCTTTCCTTTTTCTCTCATGTCAAATTGATTATTTGTATATTTTATGAACCCTATTACTATGTCAATCAAAATACCTCAGGTTTTGCAGAACCTCTCCTATCTCATAAGGATTATATTCCTCCATTGGTCTCCACAATGCCCTTAAAGCTCCCAACAATTCCCGAGGTCCCTGTTGATTTAATCTATTTTTAAAAATGTTCTGTAAACACACTGAATCTGGCGCAGAGAATAGGGAAGCAAATAATACAGCCTCTCTCATCTCCATTTTCCTCAGCAGTGAATCTCCTTTCTCTAAGGTTTTTCAGTTTTAGGTATTAATGTGGACCTTAGATGGTGAAAATTAAGTGTCCCTAATGGCTCATAGAAGCCCATCCATTAGGGGCTGATTTAGCTAATATTGCCTTAGTCTGTGTAACTTGCATCTTCAGGAAGATTGGCGACTTATACTCAATTTCTCTGTGTCCCAGCACTCAGACGATCTATCCTTGTAAATGTTCCACAGCCTCATGAATCAGTTTTTGACAGGATTTTTCATTGTTTGTGTAAAAGTCTGTCTTAAGTAACTTAGCTATTTGGGCTAAAGAAGTAACTTTGTAGTTAATAGCACTTGCTACTCTTATAGAGGACATGGGTTGACTTCCAAGAACCTACATCTGATGGCTCATGATGACCTGCAACAATAGATCCCAGGGACCTGGAAACTCTCCTACACTCCAATGGTATCTTCACACACATAATATGCTTTCATGCATTCAGGCAAGCACACATGTATATAAAATAATAAATACATGCATGCATACATGCTGTCTTAGGATTTTTAGTGCTATGAAAAGACACCATGATCATGGCCACTGTTATAAATACATATATTTAATTGGGGTGGCTTGCTGACAGTTTCAGAGGTTCAATCCATTATCATCATGATGGGAGCATGGCGGCATGCAGGCTGACATGGTGCTGGAGGAATAACTGAGAGTCCTACGTCTTGCAGGCAACAGGAAGTCAACTGAAAGTCACATTGATGGAAGCTTGAGCAAAAGAAACCTCAAAGTCCACTCCCACAGTCACACACTTCCTCCAACAAAGCTATACGTACTTCAACAAGGCCACACCTCCTAATAGTGCCACTTCCTTTGGGATTATGGGGTTCAATTACATTCAAACTACCACACATGCACACATAATTATATAAATAAATAAATAAGTCTTAAAAGTCTTTCCCATCTCAAGTATTTCAGATGATGAGTATTTCCTAAATATCATTGATTATTGTGGTAGGCTAATAGTAAAGCTATCATCAGAATGTTTAATAATGGAGTTTATTCTTTCTCTGTATTAAAAGTTTGATCAGTGGTGTAACTTTTTCTTTGTTCAGGTATTTTTCATTATTTGACTCTTCCTGGAGATTCTAAGACTTTGGAACCCGGATCAGGCTGTTCAGTACTGATCTTACTTGCAATCTTTTCTCCTTGTATATTATCAACTCTAAGAAATGGCAATGAAACACCTCACTCTCTTTTTCCATTAGCTAAATCAGGTACCATTTGTAGAGGCTAACACCCACTATACTTTTTTTCACATAGATCAGGTTCAGTTTTACATTTCAGTTCTTATTGTGGAACCACTTCACCCCAACTCATTTTTGATTAAGTTGGTCCCTGATTAGATGTTAAGTGTTTCATGCCACTTTTTCTGGATATATATATATATATATATATATATATATAAACATATACTCACTCCAGAGAGGGGATCAACAATAGACTAAATTAAATATTCTGCTGAAGTTCATCTTTATGAAACAATTAGTTTACTTACATTACTTATGAATTTTAGTGAATGGTTAATTGCAGTACTGTGGACTAGTCAAAGGCAGTGCATCACCAAAAAACCCACTGCAGACTGGATGACAATTCACAAAAGCTGTTTTATGCCTACATATCTTCACATAATTTACAGTAGCTAAGCAAATAAGAGTCTTTTGAAGGATGCTAGACTTGTCAGTCTCTTCTTTGCTGAAGTGATTTATTTTTACAATATGGGGAGATTCTTACATATTTGAGCTTTCCTGGACCTGGAAGATGCATTTTCTTTCTGAACCCTAAGGTTTCTCTCCTCCATCCAGTAAGGTATGTTTTTATCTTGAAGAATTTTTTACTTAGCAAAAGATTATTAGAGAGCTTATTGCCCTTGAAAAAAGAAAAACATGCTGTACTGGGGCATTAGGAAAGATGCCCCAAAGGCAATTCAGACCACACTCAGCACAGGCTCTGTGGTATAAAATTATAAACACAGTTGAAATGCTTTCCCTTGAGAAGAGATGCAATATCACTCCTGTTATATATTCCATTCCATATCCACTAATTTCAGTTGGCTCACTTAAGGAATTGTTTATCAGGTCTCAGTTGCCAAGATACTTAAAACTCATTGCAATTGTGGTCTCAGAATGTCCAGCTACAAGGATACGACCTTGCTATTATCCTGAGGATGTTGGCTAAAGTATCAATGAGGCTCCCACTGACACATATTTAGAAAGGCCTTGGAACAGGGTTGATTCCCTTCAAGAATTAACTGAAAGGCTGATAAGGGAAGCAATGGTGATGAAGAGTAGGTTTCAATATAGATCCTGGAATGGTGGTATTTTAGTTAAAGTTTCTGTTTCTTTGAAGAGATACCAGAACCAAGGCAATTGTAATAAGGTAAAAAAAATTAATTGGGTCTGGCATACTGTTTCAGAGATCAATTATGATCATTGCAGCATACAGGAAGACATGTTGGGGGAGAAGGAGCTGAGAGCTCTACATCTTGATCTGCAATCAACAAAAGGAGATTGCCACACTAGGCCTTGCTTGTGCATATAATACTTCAAAGCTCACCTACACAGTCTTTCCTTCAACAAGGCCACACCTACTCCAACATCTCCTAATAGTGTCACTCCCTCCCTATGGGTCAAACATTCAAATACATGAGTCTATGGGGACCATTCCTTTTCAAACCATCACAGGTGCTGAAATACAGGCTACAGAAAATAAGTGAACACAGATCTGTAAATGGAGACTGTGCTTTTGTTTCCTGGGCACCAAGACCTAAATAACCATACAGAAACTATGTTAATTATAATGCTGTTTGACTCCTTAGCTTAGGCTTATTAAAAACTAGCTGTTATGGTTGGAAGAGGAAAGGTAGAGAGTCAGTCACTAGCAATATGAAGAGGAAGCAAGATGAGAATGCCTTACTGAGAAAAGTTAGCAAGCCACATGGCTAAATATGGATAAGAATTATGGGTTAATTTAAGTTGTACTAGCTAGTTAATAATAAACCTGAGATAATAAGCCAAACAGTTTATAATTAATATTAGCTTCTGAGTGTTTCTTTAGGACTGAATGGCTGCAGGACCAGGCAGGACAGGAACTTCCATCTACACAGATCAAGAAACAGACTATTCATACTGAAGGTACCAAGACTGCAAAAATGAGCCTGCCAATAGCTTATCACTGTGTACTCTCAATACTAGACAAATAATTCAGTCTTTTTTTTGCTGATCTGAATGTGCTGAGGGAACACATCCCACTCCTTCAGCCAATAGCCTTTAAGATACCAGCCCACTTGGGCATGGTCTCTGATACTCCAAAAGAAGTTGTAAAGCGTGCATCCACTCTCTTGCTTCCAGCAGCTAGACTCTGTTCCTGTTCATGCAGAGGACTGTTATGCAGGACTGTGATCTTTAAGTTTTCCCCTTAAATAAATAGCCCTTTTATCATTTGATGATTCATAAT
>LOJH01020368.1:5246-20782 GCA_001685095.1 Ellobius talpinus
CACACACACACACACACACACACACACACACACACACACACACACACAGGGCAAGGTGGAGCTAGGGAGGGTTAGCCACACCTCAACTCTGTAAATGAGACGGAAGCCAAGGTGGAGATGAAGCAGAGGAGGACCTTGCTTGCAGGCTCTGGTTTTTCAGAAGCCTTGCCTTCCTCCTTGGGGGTCCCAGCTGATGCCAGATCCACACACACCCTTCTGGGGCCTCCCTTGGTTCTTAGAGCCTGCTATTTCGCTAATTTAAACACAAACACAAAAACAGAACCCACTTTTACTATTTTTTTAAAGTAAGCCAAGAATCTTATAATCCATTTATCTGGGTGAAATCTTCTGTGAGACCCACCTTCCCAGCACCAGAGAGGCATCCTCAGTGAACCCCCATGTGTCTACTGTCTTGCTTGAGGCAGTATATGCATGGTCTAACACCAAGGCCTCATTTCTTTCTGTGTAGGCAGTTGCTTCTCAGATGACACCATGTGGAGACTCTGGGGACTTTGACTTTACCAAGAGAAGCCCAATGTCACCATCCCCTTGCCACCCCCCATTCCTCATCTCCATTCATGATCCACCTAGGGTGGAACCCAGTTTTACAAGTATAGCATCCCATTTTAATTAAATCCTTCTTGCTGGGAGCTAAAGCTTCCAGCTCCATACCTGAGGGTCAAGAGAGAGCCGAGATTAACGGTGTGGAGTTCTCCAGGAGGCCAAGGCTGGGAAGGCGGCTGGATTGCTCTTGAGCCTGGGCTCTGGTGGAGGAGATACAGAGGCTCCTGTGATGTGCTAGCCTGTGCATCTTGGCTTTGGGCTCTCAGGCTCTATGAGAGGCAGCCCTTTCCTCCCCCTCCCTCCAAGACTCCCTCCTCCATGCCTGGCTTTAGATGCCTTGCCTCCCGTCCCCTTAGTCATTGGTCCTGGGTGTCAGCCTTTGAGCTGTAGTGTTCCTCCTGGATCAAATGTAGGAAGAGAGAGCCCTTCTCAGTTCTGCTCCTGGGTCAGGCATCTACACAGATAATACTTTACTTGAGAAATGACTCACTCTAAGTGAAGCTGCCCCGTGCTGCGATGAGGAAAGACTCCCTACCCTCTCATTTCCTTTGTGGCTTGGGACAAGAGGCCACCTTCCATAACTCTAGCTCGGTCTCTGCCTGGTATCCAAAGGAACTGGGGGTGTGGCATTTGCTGCATAGATATGGCCCGACTTAGGATATAGGAATGGCTAGGCTTTTTAATTATCCTGTCTCTGTGAGTATGTATAAATGATTTATTATTATTGGGTCCCCAAGAAGAGTCATCCATGTCACCCATGGGAAACACAGCAGATGACTTAGTTATACTCAGGGCAACCAGGAGAGAGGACACTAATGGGAGAAAATTGCTTTGCACTGTACATAGTGCCCATAGGTCACTACATATATGTGTATACACACACACATGTGCACACACACACATCAGTCGTTCTCAACCTGTGGGTCTCAGCCCCT
This sequence comes from Ellobius talpinus, assembly GCA_001685095.1. NCBI lineage: Eukaryota > Metazoa > Chordata > Mammalia > Rodentia > Cricetidae > Ellobius > Ellobius talpinus. The sequence continues at coordinate 6,746 of LOJH01020368.1, forward strand.
TTGGCAAACCTCCATCTCCAAAAATATTTGTATTATAATTCATAATGGTAGAAAAATTACAGTTATAAAGTAGCAATGAAAATAGTTTTATGGTTGGGGTCAGCACAACAGGAGGAAGTGTACTTAAATGGTCATAGCATTAAGAAGGTTGAGAACCACTGCCTCATGTGGTAGCAGCAAAGGCAGAAAGAAAGGTCACAGTCCACTACCCTTTAAAGGACTTGGTCCATATGAGCTGTCCACCCACCATCTGGTGCCATTTCCATGCCTCACTCATTGAAGTCACCAGGGTCTTTTCGGGAGCTGGGTTCACAACCCCTGGCCCTTTCCATACAGAACAGATTGTGAGGGCTCCCAGATCTGAAACCCTGGAGGAGTTTTCCTTGCTGGCTCTGGTCTCCATAGTCGCATTTCTGTGAGGTGATGCCAGAGATGGGATGTGGCAGGGAGGGAGGGGTCAGGTGCAGATGCATGAAGATCCTCTGTTAATCTGTGTTCACCTGGCCTTCCTCTGAGCCGTCACCCTGCAGCAACAATGGCTGCTTTCCAACCTGCTCAGTCTGTAATACCCCTAACACCCCAACCTGCCTGGGTGTGAGAGCTCCCCACCAGTGCCACCATTACATCACAGTAGTGATTATATCTCACATCCATATGTCCCTTGGTCCCCCTAGTGTGAGACAGTGGCATCCCCATTCACAGGTTAGAAGACTGAAGCCCAAGGAGGGTCACAGTCCTCACAGAAGATAGTACGTCAGGAGGGGTGGGCAGAGGATATGATTCAAAGGACCTGAGTTCAATTCCCCAACATCCATGCAAAAGCCTGGATGTGACAGCGTGTGCCTGTAACCTCTGTGAAGGAGTAGGAGGGACAGAAGGACATGGAAGACTCACTGACAGACATCTATCTAGCCATTAAGTGAGCTCCATGTTCACCTAGAACTCAAAAATTAAGGTGGAGAGTAATAGAGGAAGACACTTGACATTGACCTCTGGCCTCTACAGGCAGGTGCAACTGTATAAATGCATACTACAGTACACACGCGTGCATACACACACACACACACATCACGATCAACAATAGCAAAATTAGATGCACAGGAATTCAGCCAATTTAAATGGTACTAGTGGCTAGGGTAGGGGGCTGGGGTTCACCCTGCTCCTGGTTCAAAGCCTGTCTCACAAGCTCCCATTGTCTACTTACGATTTACACCTGGCCTCCACAAAGGGCACACAAATAGATCTAGAACAAATAGACCTAGAACTTAGGCCAGGCGCAGCTCTCCTTAAACGCGATTGTGCCGAGCCAGAGCTCAAGTCTTCTGTCATCCACTGGATTCTTCACAAGTACTGGGGGAGAAATGAGGCAGCCAGAAGTGATTGACACCAGGACTCAAGCCCCGAGCCAATTCTCTGTTCCCCTCGTTTGGGCTCAGCACACACAGCCCGGGTGTGTGGGTTTTTTACGAGGCCTGCTTTATGGCACATGCTCTCACACAGATGTGCCGTCCAATCATAGTCCCATATTGAAATTACGAAGCAAAACCTGCGAGCTCTCGGGGATGACTTTTCAAATTTCCTTGATAAAATGGCTTTATGGAAATGTTCCCATTCCCTCCCGTTGCCTGTTGCTTTCCGTTTAACTAGACATCTGGGGCTGGGCTAACTTACCCATCCCAGCCTTGGGACATGTGAAGCAGCTGAAGCTGCCTGCTCTCGGCTGTTTGTTTTTCTTCCCTAGGAGAGGGGCTTGGAAATGGTACGTACCAAAGCCCACGGGAATGGCTAGTTTGAGAAACTCGAAAGTCCCCAGCCACACAAACCCCAAACATGTGGTACCCAAGTCGTGTCCCTCCTCTCCTGTTGGGCAGAGAGGCTAGCCCCTCATTCTGGACAAGCTCTTAGAAGAAGCCCAACCCAGGCCTCGCTACCTCTTTATTTGACGGAAGAAGGGATGAGAGGCAGTGAAGAGCCAAGACTCCAGCCGATGGGCTGGGAGCCAGGTCCCCAAATTTCAATCGTGAAAGCTGAGCTGGGGCTTCATGGGGTCCCTCCCAGCTGGCCCATCCATCATGTGGACTTGGGTGGGACGGGCTGACGCTGAGTAATCGCTTGCCTGGAGAGCTTGCCTGAATCTAGCCAGACTCTCCCTTAAGTTGCCTCCATCATCCCTGAGGTTGAATCTCGAGACCCAGACTGAGTTTCAGTACATCTTCCCACCCTCCGCCCTACCCAACACCCCTCTCAAATTACCCTCTGGAATCATTTCACTGTGGGAAAACGCAGGGCAGAAAAATTTGCCCTAATCACCATTTTAAGTGTAGATTTTTTTTCTTTTTTCTTTCATTCTTCCCCCACTCCCCAAAACAGGGTCTCCCTATGTAGATCTGGCTGGCCTGGAACTCATTATGTAAATGAAGCTGGTCTTGAACTCACAGATCTGCCTGCCTCTGCCTCCTGAATTCTGGAATTAAAGGCGTGCGCCACCACACCCAGCCTTTGACTGCACAATAATAATATTGTGTGTAGCCATGTTGTTGTGTGGCTGTCACTACCAGCTCAATTTCCGGAACCCTCTTCAACTTCTCAAGGGGGAACTGTGCTATTAACCACTCACTTTCTCTCACCCTCTGTTAGTCCCTCGCCATCTCCATCCACTTGCTGCGGCTATGCTAGGTACCTCCTGCAGGTGGAGAATGATTTCACTAAAATCAAGGTTCATCAAGTTATACGCTAAACATGTGGGGTTACTTCTGCCCTTTAACAAATAGTGCTGTGGATGGGAGTGTCTAATAATCTGCTTGAGTCTCTGCCGTTCATAGTCCCCAAGTTTTCACAATCTCTGTGTGTGTGTTGTGGTATGTGTAGTGTGTGTGGTAGGTGCGTGATCTATTGTGTGTGGGTGTGTATAGTATTGTGTGGTGTATAGTGTGTGTGTGTGTGTGTGTGTGTGTGGTGTGCGGTATTTGTGGTACGGTATGTGTGTATGGCATGGTATGTGTGTGGTTTTGTGAGAGAGAATGGTATATGTGGTGTGTGTGTATGTGTGTATGTGTGTATGTGAGTGTGAGTGTATGAGAGAGGGAGAAGAACGGAGGGAGAGAAGGAATGAGGGTGTGTGTGTATGTGTTGTATGTTTAGTGTATGGCATGTGTGTTATGTATGCTCTGTGTATGCATATTTGCTTGTGTGTGGACACATGTATATGCATCAAGAAACCTTTCACTGTCTTCTGTAAACTTTCCCACTTTTCTCAAGGCCTTCTCTGCATATGTGGTAGTAGGCAGGGCTGGGTTCTGGGGCTTCAATGTATGAATTAGAAGGAGACACAGTTCAACCCTTGACATGCTCCTTTCCTCCCTTAGTCAATATGGGATTAGGTCAAAGTCCTTATGTGGCCCAAACATAGCAGCACCATGTTTCCCATCATTCCCACACTCTGACCTCAGTCACCTTCACAACAGCAGCTTCCTTTTGCCCTGTGTCCACACGCATGTATACATCTCCTTGCTACTGCAGCGAGTGTGTTTCAATGCTGTTATGTAAGACACATCTCTGTTCTTTCGGATCCTTTGAGGGGGGTAAACCCCGGGATAGAGAATAGTTTATGAACAATGTGAACACTTTTTACGGCTCAGGATGCAGTTTGCCAGAATGTTCTCCAAAAGAATTTTGCATAGTCATCAGCAGTGTGTAAACATGTTGGCTTTCACTGTGGTCTTGCCAGCATGAGGTAGCACTGGCCGTTTATATTTCGAGAGAATTCCTGTTTTGTTTTGCTTTCTTTTTGTTAGATAATAACCTCATAATGTTTTTTAAATCCATTTTTATTAATTGAACTTTACAGTTTAGGGGAACTGAGTCTTTAAATTTCTCATATGTCTACTGTGAACTATGAAACCAATTGTTCAAATATGATGTGTTTATCATCATAGGCAGCTATGGGGTGACCAAGGAAGGCTTGCTTCCTATCCCCCAGAAGGTTATGACTGACTATCACATCTTATTTATTTGTTTTTTTTTCAAATGACATATTGTGCAATGTTATTTTGTTCTACGTAGTTCAATCCCAAATAACATGTTAACCTTTGTGGTCCTTGGAGGTCTGTCCTGAACTGTAAGAAATGGGGATCTGAATCCAGCATAAGTCTGAATACCAGAGAGAGAGAGAGCTCAGACCCAGCCATCTAATATTGACGGTGCTGAAGTGGTATCACAGAAATGGGGAGGTTGTGGTAGTGGTGCAACAAATAATCATTTTAATGCTTAATGGACAATAATAGTTGAAATACTTATGTGTACAGTGGGAAATTTTTGCTTGTTTGTTTTGAGACATGGTGTCAATCTGTAGCCCAGGTTGGCCTGGCACTCATGCTGGCCTCAGACTTGAGGCTAATCTCCTGCCTCTGTCCCTCAAGTGCTGGGCCTGCGAATGTGAATTAGCCACCATGCACATATTCAATTTGTGTTTGACAACAGTTTTTAAGGTAAGGTTTGGGTTTAAGGTCGATGTTATGCTCAACATAAGTAAAGGAGCCACCTAATGCTCTTGTCACCAGAGTTACATTAATAAAGATACTGTGCATAGGATCAGGGGTGTGACCATCCTGTTCAGCCCTGTGTATCAGACCAGTCTCATTTATGACTTCCTTTGTTTTAAACCTACAGAGAAAGGACACACTGTAACCAGCACCCACATGTCTTTTTATTTGAGTCATCAACTATAAATATTTTGCTACATTTTTGTTTCTTTCTTATTTCTTTATCCCTTTTCTCTCACCCTCCTTTGTATTTAGTAAGAATTCATTAACAATGAAGGTTAACTTTCTTTAGTTGCTCCAGTAATGCCAATTATAGCATCATTTTGATCCTGGGGCACCATCCAGTCTATGGTCATACATGTGACTATTGTGCCTCATTGCTCTTCCATCTAGAATGACTCCTGACCCCTCACTGTATTTCATGACACTGACGTTTTTGAAAAAGACAGGTCAGTTGCTGGGCATACTCTCCTACAGCTTGTGTCTGCTTGGTTTCTCCATGATGGATGTAGGTTAGACATTCTTGGCATTCACGCTACATCCTGCCCAGGAAACAGATTATCCCAATTTGTTCTTTTATGAGTGGTGGTAAATCAAATCCTTCTTTAAAATGATACAGCTAGATTTATCTACTGTCAAAACATCTTGGGTTATCTGTTATTAGGGAGCATTCCGAATCTAGGGAGCGAGCCCAGTTAGTCAGTGGCTTGCTGAGCAAACATAAGGGTACAAATTGCAACCTCAGCACCAAAGTCCATCATTCATGGGTCTAGAAGTAGTGGAGTTACATAGAAGACAAGGGCATTTATGTACAGCCCTGACTCCAGGCATGGCAGTGATTACCAAAGTAGAAGCAACAGAGAATGTCAAAGCTTCTGCATCTACCTTCCCATTTATCTTTCACACGCACCTTGAACACTTAGTTTGGGTGGTAATTTTATAACATTTTAAGTGTGTCTGTGTTTCAACTGTGGCCAAGCATCGCATGTCAGGTCTAGAACTTTCCTCTTATGCTTGGATGGGTAGGTGTTGAGTGGGTAGGTGGTTAAGTGGTTAGACAATGTATGGATGGGTATAATTATGGACGGATGCTTGCCTGAGTGAATTCGTAGGTGATGAATGAATATGTGGGTAGATATATGGGTGATGGTGGATGGGTGGGTGAGTGAGTGATGGATGGCTAGATATATAGATGAATGGATGTGTGTACAGATGCATAGATGGACATGTTGATAGATGGACAGACTGGTAGATGAGTACATGCATGAGAAAGAACAGTTTGGGGTGTAGTAGGGGAGAGGATTGCTTTAGCAGAGGTGGATTGAAAGGAGAAGACAGTGTTCTGAGCCTCTTTGGAAATCATCAAGTGATCACCAAGCCCTAGGGGGAGCTAGCTTTGTGGCCATCTGGGTAAACAAAGTAAATAACTATGCATCAAGGTTTTAAAAAGTCACAGATCTCAGACCAGGGCCAGAGAAACACATATCTGGATCTAGAGTCCCTGGATCCCATCTAAGGGTCTGGTTGTCACAGACCAGTAGTGGGAATATTATTTCTTCTCATTGGCCTCAGTTCTTTATCTGATATAAATGGATATTGAAGGCTGGCCAAGTGTCCATTGCTCTGTGTTAGAGTGTTAGTGCCAACAGAGTTGTTAATGAGAAGGGAGTCATCAGAATACAGTGGGTGAGCACCAAAGGATGTTAATGGCAGCCATGGCCACAGCTTGGATTTGAGTGGAGCTCAAATATATGTGCCAAATCTTCTTCCCTCATATTTGATTTCCTCAAGTGGAAGAAAATCTGCATAAAATACAAAGCACAGAACCTTGGTCATAGTAGATGTTCATCTGGAGTTCATTCTCTTCTTGAGTTTTTGCACACAGCTCTCCAGGATAGATGCCAGTAATTCCACTTTTATATGAAAAATGAGATACTCAGAAAGAGAGATTCCTTTGCTGATGAGTGTGTAGGAGGGTAATGGCAGACAGGATTTGAATCCAGTTACTTAGATTACAGGTTAGTGATCCCTTCCTTTGACTTAGCTGTGTCTAACATCCCATCCAACTCTAATATTCTAAACCCCCTTCCCTTATGTAACCTTCTGCCCTGCACACAAAGCTGCTTGAGTTTGAAAAACTGTAAACATGACATGCATGTAATAGGTTTTTGTTTTTTTTTAAAAATTGCAACATGTTAAATGTCATCAAAATTCTGTTTGGTTCAAAAGGCTCTGAATCCATCTCACACCATGCTGTGACTGAAGACTGATGCTGGCACAATTTCATACAAGCCTTTTGCAACACTGAATGTTTTTGCAATACTGGAGATATCCCGCTAATTTTATAATGCCAAATACTCTGGAGACCAATCAATCCTCCCAAATCATTATTTGTGTTAATGGTTTTAATTGGAAAGATCCCGACTGTTTAGGTAGAAATGTCCTTTTGTTATTGTCAGTAGAGATTCAGATGAATGGCTGAGGGTAGATAGGTGTATGCATATATGAGTTAGTTACAGGGTAGGTCGATAAGTGGTGGGTGAATGTGTATGCAGATAGATGAATGGACAAGTAGTAGATGAGTGGATGGATGGACTCATGAATGAGTGCACACATGTATGAATGGATGGATAGGTGGTGATGAATGGGTGAATAGATGGATAGATTAATGGGTAGATGGGTAGATCATGGAAGGATGGATGGATGGATAGATAGATGGGTGATAGATAGCAGATGTGTGATTGGATGGATAAATAAATGGGCTGGCTGGTAGATGATACATGGATTGACACCCATTCTGGTTTTCTTGTCAGCTGTGTGGTACAGGAGAATGAGATATAAACCGTGTCTTCAGAAGTATGTGCATGAGTCTTGACTGTGTCACCAGTGATAAAGGTGACCCAAAATATGTCACACCTCCTTTTCCAGTCGAGATTTCTTCATCTGAAAGTGAGAAGTAAATTAAGGTCACTCTTAGCTCAGAGCATTCATGATTTTACTGTCTTCCCAGTCCACTTTTTGGAAAACAGTGATGTGAGAAATTCAAAGGCTCCAAGCCTCAAGTTCTGAGCGAGAAAATCCCAATAAATGTCTATACTCCTGGCAAGCCTGGCCCAGATGCCTTACACCCTTGTTAGTGAGGATAATTTTCAGCCTCCTTAAAATACTTTATGACAGACTCAACAAGTGAAGACACATGGATCTGAGAAAACTGGCCAACACTGCTCCAACCAAAAGCCGTGTGGACACCCTGGGGGAGCGATGTTGAGTGGTTTGAAAACAAGCACTTATGGAACAAATTGTCCAAAAAGATAGAGTGGAGAAGCATGCTGGCTGCCCTTGATGATTTCCGATCCCAGCCTTGTGGGACGGAGGCTAGGAAGCAGCCCAGAGAAACGCAGGAGGAGGCTTGCCCAGCTTTGGTGGGTTCCTGCTAGAGCGAGATGAGTGGATCATTCATGGGCACGAGACAGAATGAGGCAGACAGGCTAGTGTAGACCCTGCATTTGCTGTTCTTGAGTGCAATTATTCTGAACAAACCATTCAGTCTTGCTAAGCCTCGTATATAAATTCAGACAAGGGAACAAGGACCTCAGGGGCTCTGTGTCTGACTGTGAGTAGACACACATTAGTGTTAGCTTCCCTTCTTGTCCCCTCAAGTCAAGTAGTTAGACCTCAAGTTCCTCATCCCATCTTTATTTCCACTATGGTAGGTAGCATGGGCCTATAAACTGCACACTGGGGAGGTGGGGATAGGATTATTTACGTAACTCACTGGTCAGTCAATCAAGCAAAATCAGTGATCTCCAGTCCAGTGGATGACTATCTTAGGGCATAAAGTGGAAAGCAATTGAGGAAGACACCGGACATTACCTCTGTCCCCTGAACTTACACACACACACACACACACACACACACACGTACATACGTACGTGTACACACATATGTACACACGTGTACACACGTGTACCCATACACATACACACAGATGATAATAATAAAAGGGCAGAGACAGGAGGCTCCCCGGTAGATGTGAGAGAGCAGTGTGGCCACCGGCTTGAGGGTTGGCAGCCTGATGCTGGATCAAGAGACTCACTGTCCCTGCTATAGGAGCCTGGAGTCCACCTCTGCCACAGCCACCTGCACTGCAGCTCTCTTTAGAGCCCCCATCTCCCCAGCATCTGACTGTAGATCCAGCTTTTCATGGGGCAGGAAGAAAGGTTCACCATTGGGGCAGTGGAGCACAAGAAGTCTCTGTTCCCCCACCTTTAATTTTCTCTTCCCAATGATTGGAGTATTTTACCAGACCCTATGTTTCACACATCACCTGTCTCTAAGGAAAAAAATCAGGCTGAGAGCTGGAGAGATGGCTCAGCGGTTAAGAGCACTGACTGCTCTTCCAGAAGACCCAGGTTCAATTCCCAGAGCCCACGTGGCAGCTCATGACTATCTGTGACTCCAGTTCCAGGGGACCCAACACCCATGACCAAATATTAATGCACATAAAAATAAAAATAAATTTAGAAAATTAGGCTGAAGGCATGGCTCAGAAGCTAAGGGTGGCACCGCTTTCGCAGAGACCCAGGTTTGGTTTCCAACACCCACAACAGGTGACTCACATCTACCTGTAACCCCACACTAGGAGATCTGACACCCTCTTCTGGTCTCTTCATCACCTGCAGTCATGGGCACATACCCACACACAAACACACAGACCTTTATGTAATTTACAAATAAATCTTTAGAAAATAAAAATAAAAAATCTGATCCTATATCCGCGGTGCCATACATGTAAACTGTCTAGCACAGTGCCTGGCTATCAGTTTAAATCAGGAATAAACAGGGTTTCCTTCTGATGATCAGAGTCCAGCTGTTGTAGCTCTACAGTAAGTGGTAAAATGCAGTCAAGCCAAAAATGCGCACTGGAGAAAGGTCAGCACCTTCATCAAGCAGTGAGGCTAAACTGGATGTCTGCATGTAGAACCCAAATAGATCCATATCCATCACCTGCACAAACTCAACTCCAAATGGATCAAGGTCCTCAATGTAAGATACCCTGAATCTGACAGAAGGGAAATGGGGGAACATGATTGGGCTCACTGGCACAGGACCCCAAAGGCACAGGCATTAAGATCAACAATTAATCAGCGGTACCTCAGAAAGCTAAAAACCTCTGTACAGTAAAGGAGACCATCATTTGAGCCAATAGGCAACCTACAGAATGGGAAGAAAATCTTTACCAGTTATACATCTGATAGATGGTTAGTATCTAGATATACAAAGAACTCAAACAAGCTGAATGTCAAGGAAACAGATAACCTAAATTTACAGCGGGGTATAGAACTAAACAGTGTTCAGAAGATGAAATGCAAAGGTCTGAGAAACAGTGTTCAGCATCCTTAGCCATCAGGTAAATGTGAATCCAAACAAACTAGAAATTTCATCTTTCAACTGTCAAAACAGCTATGATCAATAGAACAAGTGTCAGCACAAGCTGGCAAGGATATGGGGAAAGGAGAACACTTAGTCATTGCTGGTGGAAGTGTGAACTGGTACAGTCACTGGGAAAGTCAGTGTGGTGGCTCCTTGGGAAGCTGGGAATAATCTGCCACAAGATCCATCTATACCACTCCAGCATAAACCCCAAGGACTCTACCTCCTGCTATGGAGACACTTACTCATCCATGTTCTTTGCTGTTCTTTTCATAATAGCCAGAAATTGGAAAGAATGAAGATAGGGTACCTCTACACAACAGAATATTATTCAGCTGTTGAGGAAAATGAAATTTGCAGATTTAACCCTCATCAGAGAAGCTGCTTCTTGCAGTAGATGGTGAAGAATGCAGAGACCCACAAATGTGCAGAAAGCGAGAGACTTTGGAGTGCTCAGGCCGAAGGCTCCCTCAAGGCTCAGGGAGCTGCACAGAAGAGGAGGGACTAGACTGTGAGAGCCAGAGGTGGCTTTCCAGATGCACATATAAACTCACAGAGACCAGACCGTGGCGGCACACACAGAGCCTGCACAACATCAAAGCAGGCAGAAATCGCAGCATGAGGAGATGTGGGCACAAAGTCCCACCCCTAGCTGAGAAACTTCACAAATAAGAGCTGCTTGGAAAGGGGAAATCAGTTTTCTTCAGTGGAGAGATCCTGGGTGGAGCAACCACTCCCCAGGGCAGACCCTATCGTCAGGAATAGATGGCCAGCACAAATTGGACTTCGTGTTTCCTGATGGTTTTTTTCTTTTTTTTCATTTCTCTTTTAGGAGAGAGAAAGACCTGAAGTTGGGTGGGTAGTAGGGGAGGGGGATCTGGGAAAAGTAGGGGAATGGAAAGATATAAAAAAATACTGTTGGAAATTCCCAAAGAATAAATTTTAAGGAGGGGAAATGAGTATAACGTAAAATAAATCAATAAAATGACGTCACAACTTCTTAATACAGCTTAAGCCATGGGATTGTCTTTAAGATGTGTAGATGATCACTCTGCTAACTCAGTGACGAAATAGAATTCCAGAAGGGAGTAGCTGTTTTTATGATGGGTGGGTGCTACATTTATGGTAAGGGGCTGAGCAGTACATGAGCTCCAGCCTCTCGGGCTTATTTCCATCCCAAACGCCTCAAATAAGAAAGAAAACTCAGTGCTGGGCTCAACGAGAGCAATCCACACGCATGTCTCTGCATGTGACGTCACTGCAGGTGGGACCTTTTATTGTTACAAGCCAGCTGGGAACCTTTGCTTGAATGAAATGCTGAGATACCTGGAAGGTCAGTGAGCTTGTCACTTTTCTCTAGGTGGGACCCTGAGTCCTGTGCGTGTCTGAACACAGGGTTTAAAGTTGCCTGGAGACACTTTTAGTTCTGTATATCTGTCGTAAGTACTCCGTTAGCCAGTCATTGAAAGTGACTTTCTTGAAACTGCTACAAACAACACCAGTTGCGTGCATTGCCTTACAGAGAAGGTTCTCGACGGGAGATTTATTTTTTTAATTGTGGTACAATCGCGTGCCACTAAATGAACTAATTAACTCTTAACCATGCTGAAGTAAGGTCAGCGTGTGACGTACACTCATGCTGCGGTGCCTGCTTGGAGGAGTCACGAGTTTCTGAATGGCCATGGTCAGATCCCTCAAGTGCAAGCCCAAGGGTGGCAAATGACTGGCAGATGTGTTCAGCTCTGGGAATACCAGGCCACCAGGCGTCGAAAGACTCAGAAAGGCTATCTTGTAGAGCGGTGTTTCTCAGCCTTCCTAATTCTGTGACCCTTTAATACAGTACCTTATGTTGTGGTGACCCCAATCGTAATATTATTCTGTAATTTTGCTACTGTTACAAATTGTAATGTAAATATCTGTGCTTTTTTTCATTTTTTGTTTGTGTTTATATATATGTATTATATACATATATATATACACACATACACAAGTGTGTGCGTGTGCTTGCATGCACGCACATGCACTTTCTGATGGTCTTGGGCAACCCCTGAGAAAGGGCTGTTTGAGTCCAAGGGTTGCGATCCACAGGTTGAGAACCACTGCTGTAGAGCCTTCTGAGTATTCTGGGTCAATCTGCCTGATGTCATAAACATGGGAATTGGTACCTGTCTCTCAAGTGTACCCCAGATTTTCCTAGTTAATCTTTAGTAAGGGACCTCACTTAGCTACCTTTGAGGGTCAGATTTTGTTCTCTAAAAGTCATGTGATATAATCCTAACTTCCAGTTACCTGAAAATATGATATGCACTTTAAAGAATGACTTTAAAGGTTTAAGTGAGGCTGCCGGGGTGTGTTCTGGTTTCATTTCTGTTGCTATGATAAAATATCTGACAAGAAGCAGCTAAGAGGAGGAAGGGTTTGTTCAGCTGACAACCCCAGGTCACAGTCCATCATTGTGGGGAAGTCAAAGCAGGAACAAATTAGCTGACTTCATTAGCATCCAGGAAGCAGGGAGAGAAAGGAAGGGTACAGGGTCCCAATACCACCCTCAAGGGTACACCCTCGACGACCTAACTTCCTCCCACTGGATCCTACGACATGACAGTTCTCCCACCTCCCGGTTAGTGTCATAGGCTAGGGATCAAGTCTTTAACATTTGAGTCTTGGGAGGGACACTTCCAAGCTGCAACACTGTAGTCCAGGTTCTTACTTTTCTCTGTGGTCAGTACCACAGCCTCCCGAGCCTCCTCGGGTTCCTATTCCCTTCAGTACAGTCTCCTCATTGCTGATAGGAACATCTTAGAAGCACCCCTCTGTCCCCACATATATGAAGAATGTTCACGCAGTGTTCATCCTTAGTTCATCTTCATGTTGGGCTTTGCCTTTCCAAAATGAAGTTATAGATTCGTTTTTTCTTTTTTGAAGTGCCTTCACATTTTAATTTTATGTGTGTGGGTATTTTGTGTGTGTATCTGTGTCCCATATATGTCCATCAACCTTAGAGGCCAGAAGATGGTCTTAGATGCCGTGGAGCTGGAGGTAACAGACCGTTGTGAACAGTCACGTGAGTGCTGGAAATCAAACACGGGTCTTCTACAAGAGCAGCCAATGCTGTTAACCATTGAGCAATCTCTCCAGTCCCAGTGGGCTCTCTCTTTGTATATAGTTTTCCCTCCTAAAACTATGCTGGTAGGAGGGCTCATATTTGAGGCTTATCTATTCACCAGCAGCCAGGCTCACACAGTGGGTAGGAACCTCACAATCGTGGACCAGATGACTTAAAGCATGGGTGAGCCTACAGCCTAAATCCAAACTTGTATATGGTTTCTCAAGACAGTGGGAAGCCAAGAAGTGAAGGAGCTAAAAGCACAAAGGAAGACAGGGTTTGAGATGAGCTGTTGGCAGGGTGGAGGAAGGCATGCTTTTTTGTTTTGACCTGGGATTTCTGTGGAACGAGAATACCACATGGAGACCTCATCGCTATTTGTGAGATGTGGTGGGAGACGGGGAGAATCAACCAGGAAACAGAGGAAGCGTGTGGCTCTGATTGGTCTCCACTGGGCCTCCACCCCGTCTACTATCTAAGGAGCCGGTCACATGAGCCTCCAGCCAGCTGTTCCAAGAAAGCCATATCATCTGGCTCCTGCCTCCATCCATCAGGATCTCCCAGGGGTCGAGGGCATGAAAGTATAATTCTCAAGCCATTACCCATGTTTCTAAGATGCCAGATGCACTGGAGGCAGAAAACTAGAGATGGGGGAGGGTGGCTGGGTTGTGGTACAGCAGGTGGCACTTTCAGGGACTTGGGTGCTACAGACACAGTTGGAGGAAAAGTTGTTGGCACAGCCCACAACTTGCCAAAACAGTCAGTCCAAGCCCATCTTTTTCCAGGAAGAGCTGAGGACACTTGTGTTTCATGACACTCTGCATTTTCAATCATTCAGTAACACTTTTGACAACTGTTTACTCATCGCCGATGAAGCTCAAGGCTCTGTGTCAAGCATTGTGCTGGTCTCAGCATCTTGACTCGCACTTGGACAGAATCAATTGCTTTCCTATCAGG
>LOJH01020369.1:0-19590 GCA_001685095.1 Ellobius talpinus
AATCACACAGAAACTATATTATTTAAATCACTGCTTGGCCAATCACTTAAGTGTTTTGCTAGCTAGCTCTTATATCTTTGGTTGCCCTATTTCTATTATATTTTATATTTTACCACAAGGTTCATGGCCTGCCGGCAAGGTTCCAGCTAACAGTTTTCATCTTTCTCCTCTGGCGGCTCCATGGTGTCTTCTGACTGCACCTTCTTTCTCTCAGCATTCAGTTTGGTTTTCCCTGCCTTGCTCTATTCTGCCCTATTACAGGCTCAAATCAGCTTCTTTATTAACCAATGGTATTCACAGCATACAGAGGGGAATCCCACATCAGACCTCTGCCTAGTCTCTGGACATTCATCCCAGTTTGAATGAGGAATACCCACTGTATTGCTTCACCCCACTGTTGTGTCCCCTACTAATTAATGCAATAATCCCTGGGAACCAGAGTTGCCAAGTCAGAGAGAACAGCAATTAGTAATTAACTGTGATTTTCCTCTTACTTTACTCCTTGTAATATAAAGCAAGTAACAGTGCAATGTTGTATTCAGAAATGAACTGGTTTTCACGATTTAAATACTTTTTAAAACTTTAGAACCTTTATAAAGTTTTTCTAGCCTTCTGATTATTTAAGATCTTGTATTACATGTTAAACAAAAGTGGGTTTAAAGGCACTTCTCCATCATAGGATTAATTTTCAACCATTCTCATTCTATAAACAGGTAAACAAAACTATTTTTTCTGACAAAAATTAGCTTCTTATGACTGAATTTCAGTGCAAAAAAATTGTATGGGCATGACCAGTGTAGACAAACTAGATTCTTTTGGTTTCTGGTCTAGAATTTTCCAGTGCCCATGTTATCTGGACTCTCCAAAGACCAAAAAAAGAGTTTAATTCTTTCCATAAACTATTAAAAATGTTGATCATAAATTTTATACCGTGAAATTTGATTACTTTTATCAGGAAAGGAAGTAAGATCTACTTGAGTTTAATATCTGCAGGGTTTTTTTAAAGCATGTTTTAATGGACATTTATGGTTGTCAGTAAAGCCAAAAGAAGTCATCTTGTAAAGGGAAGCAAGAGTCTCTTCTAGCTGGGTTTGTGGAATGCAGCTAGACAATACTCACTTTTCTATTAGGGTTCCATGCATAAAATGATTTATTCCCAAGTATTGTCATCCCCCAGTGTTCCCTGTATGTTCTCTTTCTCTCTCCCTCTCTTCATTTTAGAAAGGTGTCCTGTGATTCCTAAATTAATTAGCTTGTATCTGGAAACAGAACAAATTGAATTTTACATGTCTCTGTGCTGATGCCTGAGTGCCCATCTTCCTGTCACTTGGCTGTATTTGGCCCTATGGCTCAGTCGACCCTTCTTTGCTGTCATGCTGCTCCTAGTAGCCCCGCAGTGCATTGAATAATGGGGGGTGGGTGCTAGATAGCAAATTTCAGTCAGTCCCTCGAATATAAAAGAGAGGCATTTTTATTCTTGTGACTTTCTAGGGCAATTTAAGTAACTTTCGGAAATTCAAATAAAAATTACCAGGCACCAGCAACATTGAATGATCTAGAAAAAAGCATAAATAAGACACCAAGTACAGAAGTGTTTGGGAATAACCCATTTTGGCCGTATTTAATAATAAACATTGATTTTACACTAACTTAGGTAGAGATCAGTCAGTTTCAGCTCCATTTTGTGAGGTGATAGCCTCAGGCTTGCTCCATACAGCTCAAGTGCCCTCTGGATATGCCTGTTTTTCAGCCTCTGCCTTGAGCATCCAGCCCCAAATTATGTCTTCCTCATTTCTTATCCTGCCTTATAAGATAAGAAACTTAAATAAATCAATAAAACAAAACAAGAGAAAAACAGTGATTAAAATAGTTGTGTAAAATAAATTCCTGATCTGATAATTCTCTTTTTCTAGGCTATTAATTTCAGAACATTTATGCCTGAAAATTCTTACCTGCCTCCCAAATTAAAATCACTATTATTTGACCTTGTTCTTGCACAAATATTTAACATCTAATGTAGTTACTAAAAATTATCTACAGCATTACCCTTCTAATACCCTATTATTTTTTCAAGCCAATATTATCAATAATTTACATCTTACAGTCAAATATCTTATTGAATGAATAAGTTTCTTTTTAAACAAGTTATCAAATTCACTAAGTGATACACTTTTTATTATTAAGCTTCTGATTTTGAGTAATCATTGCCACCGCTGGGGGAAAAATAGTTTTAATCTCTTTGTAAAGTCAACTTAGAGAAGGTTCCAGGAACCATCTCAGTCATCTTTGTCTATCTTTTTCCTTTGCAACCTTTTGCTTTTATTTATTTGTATATCTTTACTGTTTAACCACCTTGGACATTTTATTCACAAGTAAGTTTTCTGGCAGAAATAACTTGTAAAACATATCAACTTTTAGCAAATCAAACAACTCTAACCATCATTTTTAGTTTTTTGAGCAAAAGGGTAATGTTTTGGAAAAGTACAGCCATTTATACAAATATATTTATTTCTTTATCTGTTATCTCAAACAGGAGTATAACTAATGATTTATAGCCATATCTTAAATTGTTTTCCAAATGAGATTCCATATTATTATTTTCACTATTATATGAAAAGTTTAAGAATTTAAAAACTCAAATCATATATATGAAGAAGATATGCAAAAGAGCAGCTATGAGGCAGCTTGCATGTTCCACTTCATGCGATAGTCCAGGCTAACCAACATGTGACAACATATGTAGCCATCAGAACCTTCTCTTTTCAAAAGCTTCATTTGTCAGTTGAAGAAACTACTGAGGAGAAGTTGATTGAATTGCCCAAAGTCGCCAGCTCAAACCATGAAGATGAACCGCATCATTCATTCCCGGGGTACCTTTCCTTATCCCCCTCTGGTAAAATTGTTAGCATCAGAATGTGCAGATCACCAGATTCAGTTGCCCAGCCTGTTTAGGAAGGACTTTCTGAGACTGCTGCCCCTTGCTGTCAAATGCAATCTATAAATAAACCGGTGAGAAGGGATTGGTATCCTATTACCGTGAAAGGCAGAGGTAAGAGGGCATCCCAGCCAATTCTGAGCACCATCAGAATTCTAGTGGGTGACTGCAAAAGAAAAGAAACCTCCTTCTGGTCACATTTTTCAGCATCTTGCAACATCTTTGGATTCCAAGAACCATCCCTTCATCTTTCCAGGAAGTATGATGAATTTAATCATACACAGCCTTACCCTCTTGCCCATCTGCCTGCTTCTCACGCTATGAGGTAACTCAGCAGGTTGTGTTTGTAGCCTGTTGCTTGGAGCAGGGGGAAAAACACAGGGGTCATAGTGTAGCCTTATTAGCGCAGCACAATCCTCTCGGGCTGGGGTAACCAGCCCCAAGCAGTGTCCAGCTGGAGATGCTTAGTGTTTTCTGCA
The DNA here is from genome assembly GCA_001685095.1 of Ellobius talpinus. Classification (NCBI taxonomy): domain Eukaryota; kingdom Metazoa; phylum Chordata; class Mammalia; order Rodentia; family Cricetidae; genus Ellobius; species Ellobius talpinus. Next base: position 3,415 of record LOJH01020369.1, read on the forward strand.
GAGGTCCTTAGGTGCCAGCACCTCTGCTCCGATTCTCCGATTCTCCCATCAAGCTTTGCAGGCAACACAGTCTGTTTGCACAGTAAGAAAAACACAGTCTGGCACAGGAGCCCTAGAAGGACGTTTTGCATGAAAATGGGAAGTTGAATGATAGAACAGGCATCCTGGCTCTCCAATCCACTAACCATGTTGACAGTGAAACTGAAATGTGAGAAAATGCTTTTCTGAGCTGGTAGATGTTTCCTAAAATGCTTTAAGCTGATTTGCTCTGTTTGCAATGCTGCAATTTCATGAAGCAATGCTTCACTATGAAAACCATTTCAAAACCCTAAATTCTGCTTATATGTGCCTTTTATTCCCCAGAAAAAAATAATTTTATATGTCTTAGATAACATTTCTTCTTAAATTTGAAGTACCAGGTGTCCTGATGCATTCCTTTAATCTCAACGCTAGAGAGCCAGAGACAGATGAATCTCTGTTTTCAAGGCCAGCCTGGTCTACATTAGTGAGTTCCAGGACAGCCAAGATGACACAAAAGGACTGTACCTTAAAAAAAGAAGGTTATTTTCTTAATTTAAATGTTTTTTACACTATAGAGAACCTATCTCATTTCTAGTGAAGACATACATCAACACAGGTCCTTTCTTATTATTTGATTTCCTCCTCTTACTTTCTGCTGACCTAGAAATTGTAGGGCTGGTTCATTTGTAACTCTTAGAAGCTTGCTTTTTCTGACAGTAGCAAATGTGACCCTGGTTCTCTAGAATAAATGCTATAGATGTTATTCCGTCCATCAGCTGCTATCAGGTTTCAGTATCTTTACCTGATTTCAAGTGTTGTATTCTTGGGGCTTTTTATCAGGTTTAACATTTTCAAATCCACCGATGACATAGCAGTGTGAAGGGGACCCCGAGTCCCACAGTGGTCACTATCAGCTCTCCAATTTGCTCTCTTCCCTGGTTGTGTGGCACTCCCTGTACAGACAGAAAGTCCTATCCTCAAACCAGGATGATTTCTAAACCTCTTCCCTTTGTGCAGGTGAGGATGCAGCCCCATTTCCCTCAATAAACTTTAGCTCTGAGTTGAATGAAGATGCAATTCTGCTCTAAGGACTACCTCGAATCCTCAAAGCTGAGAAAAAGGCTGGTAGAAAGCTGCCACTGGGTAACTGAAGCCTTCTTGAGGTGTCCCATCAGTATGTCCAACAAAGCCTTTCTTAACTGACTTTGTAGCAGGCTTCTGACGCCAGCCTGCGATTTCAGTTGTTCCAGTCATGGAGGCAAGCCCTAGTATCAGCTCCGAGTCTGTGTCTGCTCAGTACTGAAAAGGAAAAGCAAATTCCTGAAGCAGCAACTAAGGCCAACTCTAGATAGTTTCCACATAGCCAAAATGTGGAGGCAAAAGTTAGGGTTTGTCATTTAATTAGGTGTGCACACTTGAAGTCTCATTTGAAACTTATCGTAAGAGGTCACAGGTCACTTTATTCCATGAAAAACTTGGTATTATATTATATCATATGGAAATGTGAAGTCCCAAAAGTCCCATGTGAGCATGTCCCATGCTGCCTGAGACCTCAGTCTGAGTACTCAGTCTGAGTACTCTTTATTTTTCTATGGCTCAATAACTGAGAAAGAGTCCTGAACTGTTTATTATTGCCTTTGGTGTTTATATTTTTGATTTAGCTATACTATAACCTCATAGTTTTGGAATCACTTAAGTTGAAAGAATTTTTTTTAAAAAAAGAATTGGACCCACTTATAAAAGGCAATTGCATATAATGGTTTTGGCATGTGTGTGTATGTATTCATGTCTGTGGGTATCCATGTGTGCGTGGACACACGTGTGAATGTGAAGGTCCAAGGTCAACAATTGGTAGCTTCAGCAATTGTTCACCATCTTATATGTCAAGGCGGGCCTCTCTCCTGACCCTACAGCTCATCAATTTGACCAGTCTTGGTAGCTAGCTTGCTCCAAGGATCCCCATACCTTTGCCTCCTGAGTGCTGGGTTCTCAGGCAGGACACCAAGACCATGCCACTTATAAGTGGGTGCTAAGGATCTGAACCATGTTCTCTCAGTTACACAGCAAGCACCTTACCCACTGAGCCATTTCCCCAGACCTGTATATCATTAGAGCTGCTTATGTTGGTTAGTGTTTTGTCAGTTTGACACGAGCTGGAGTATTTGGGAACAGGGCTTGTCTGTTGAGAAAGTGGACCTATGAGATCTGCATGTAGGGATGTCCATAGTGTGCTTTTTTAATGATTAATGATTGACATGAAAAGGCCCAGCTCACTGGGGGTGGTACCTCCCCTGGCCTGGTGGTCCTGGATGGCTTAAAGCAGGCTGAGGAAACCGAGAAGAGCAACCAACAAGCAGCATTCTTTGTAGCCTCTGCATCAGTCTCTGCCTCCAGATTCCTGCATTGAGATCTTGCCCTGACTTCCCTCAGCAATAAATTGGGACCTGAGAGCCGGAAGCTGAAACAAACCCTTTCTTTCCCAAGGTATTTTTGGTCATGGTATTGTATCACAGTCATAGAAACCCCAATTAAGATAGTTGTAATGTTCTTTCTGAACATTCCAAGAATTTCTCCTTGCCAGCCATTTCTCAGATAGCTCTTTTGCCTTTGTTTTCCAATGTACTTCCCAGACAACCCTGTCAATCTCATGATGGTCACATCTGCCTCACAGACAGCTGCCTGCTGTGTGCGCCATCCTCCTATGTGCCGTATACAACGAGACATTGTAGACACTTCTATTTTTTTAGCATTTGATTTCTACATGTTCATTCTCCATTGTCTCTCTTTATATTTCAGAGACTCCATTCACCACACATTTAAGTTTTTTATGGTCAGCTGAAATAGCTTTGAAAAATGGAAATTCTGCTTTAATTTTGGACTCGTGTAACCTATCAGGTCTTTTGTTCCATTAAAGATCATAGTAGTCACTGAAATAAAAGTGAGCAGAAATCCTTTGAGAAATCACAGAACAGTACCAGTTGATAATCATGGTAGGAGTTTAACTGTGCATTTCATCTCTGAATAGCATTCTCTTTTTATGCCAGGGCAGATGGAAGTAGAAAAGAGAGCATGCAGATACTGAATGATCCTGAAGGACAAATGTCTTTCTTTTCTCGTCTCCTCTAGGGGATGGATGAGTAAGGAATGGTGTTGTATTGATATGTCCAGTTTTGTTTTCACATACTTCCTGTTGGGATCTGGCAGGATAGCTTCAATTCTTGGGTCTTATTAATGTGGCTGGTCATATTTCTATTATCTTATAATGAATAGAAAATCTGTTCTTATTTATTGGTTCTACTCAATGAGATATTATTTCATTTTTCAAAATCAAGAAACCTATTCAGAGAGGTTAAAGGACATTTCTAAAGTCACCCAGCATTTGCATCCCAGAGGTATGGAAAGATTCCATTTGTTCTAACTACAGAGTCCTTGCTCTATCCACTCGTTGCTGTTGCAGGGATCCCATTTATTTAGAACTTGATACACATGAGATACTATTTGATTATCCCAACAACCTAGAGAAGGTAAACAATTTCATCATTTCAGCCAAAATGTGAAAATTCAAAGGAATTTAGTTACCCAAAATCATGTAGCTGTATCAGGTCATGAATTAATTTTTTTATTCCATGCCATATTATGAAAGCTGCTCTAACCTTAGTAACCTTTCCTTTGTCTATATATGCTGATAGGACAAAAGCAGGTTTGGCTTCATATTGCTCATTCTTAGAACCTGTGGAATTTTCAAATTTCAGGCAGAATCTCTGCAATATTCCAACATTGTTTTAGTCCTTTAGAGGGTAACTGAGAGGCAAATCCCCAAATGATAAACAAGTGTCCATGTGTTCACTCCCTGACCCATTTCCACTGTCGGCCACTATTTATAGCAATGTTCTGCCCAATTGCCTATACCCTTTCCTGAGTTATGATCTGAGTCGATGCCATAGGTTTCCTATCACTTTTCTTATATTTAAAACAAGATCAGGCAGAGTGAAGAACATTTTTTAAAGGTAAGGATACGTGTAGGCACACATCACTACAGATATGTTCTATAGGGTGTTTAGCATCACAGTTTACTCTGAGGTAGACTATGCACTTTAAGTGACATGATATGTTAATGTAGGTTCATAGATTGTGATGAATACATTGTTGTGGTCAAGGGTGTTCATGGTGGGGGATGCTGGGTATGGGTGTCAAAGAAGTATATAGGGTCTCTATACCTTTTACTCAATTTTGACAAGAATCTAAAGCTTCTCTTAAAGTAAAAATAAATAAATAAAGTCCATCATTTAAAAACAAAACCAATAGCTCAGGATTGTTGAATCTATTTGAAATCACCATTTTAATACCCTGTTTGACATTCATATTTGTGTTTGATAAAACAGACTGGATTCCCAGACTGCTAGTGAAACAAGAAGAGGAGTTTATGAAGCCATTTGTGCCTTCTGTTCCTCCTTTCCCTGTGAGGGACTGAAGGAGTGCTGAAAGATGAGAAACGCCCACCTACCTAGACAGACAGGGAGCTGCAGTTCTTGCTTGGCTTCTTCTGGGCTCCTGCCCCACAGCACAGTGCTGGTTTTCTGTGTAACACCTTCAGGGAGCCACCCAGAGCTCCTCCTGCACAACTACAATCAAGAGAAGTTGAACCTTTCTTCAACTCCCCCCCCCCGTGAGAATACCACCTATTTCTCAACACTTAGCTGTATAGCAGGCTTTCTGGAGGTAGGTAGGTTAACTACAGCTTGTCTCCAGTACAAGTCCTTGCTGTAGTATTTATTTTTTTCCTAGGGAAACTCACATAGCATATCCATAACGCTAACCTATGGGGGTTTCTTTCTTTCTTCTGCCTCCCCTTCTCTAATCGGCTGTCCTCAAGGTACTAATTATTCCTGTTCAGTACAGATCAACAGCTCCATTGCTTGAGACACAGGGACCATCCAACCAGCCAGGATTCTGGGCTTATGTTGAATGAAAACTTGATCCTTTGTGAGGAGTCTCTTTGAATCTTAGTGGCCAAGTTAAGGTAAAATTCTCACACACAAGCCTGCTACTCTGTAAGCCCTGTGCATTTGATCGGATGCAAGCATTTTGTACTGTGCTCTGTGAAGAAGAAGAATCAGCCACCTTGACTGAATGCTCAAAATTGCCTGCATTTATGTATTTAAGCCTCAGGATTTAAAAAAATGAGTATAATCAAAATCCTACTGGGAAGAAGCATGTCAAAAAAGATAAATTAGAGAGAAAGTAAAAATGGTGTCTCTGTATCTTTGTACCAAACAATCATAGAAAAACAAAACTCCTTCAAAGAAACATGAAAAAAAATGCCTTTCTACTGTCTGGGTTGTGAATTTTATTAAGATCATAAAGAGAGTTCACCTAAATTTTTAAGCCATGTTTACTAAAGAAGTGTCTCTGAGGTTCATGAGCAGAAATATGTAATAGGGAGCTGTGTCGGGGTGTTACTGACAGCAGAGTCAAAGACCCCCTGTAAAAGAGCTATATATGGCTGTTCCTCTCTGCTAGGAAAGATGAATTTCCATGGCAACCCTACCATGAAATAATAGGTCAAGTTTTATCCTTCTGCCTCGGGCTGAATTTATTAGGCTTTACTTAGAAGTAGAGGCCACTGTAAAATGAAGGTTTGTGTTTTCAGAGCTAAACATTATAGTAAGTTAAATCTGATCAATAAGATCTCCCATATAGGTTGGGAGAACACTTAGATTGATTAAAAGGAGTGTTTAGAGACTATCTTATTATTGTTCTTTACAGAAATGTGGGCTCCTTTTCACAAATGTATGTGTAACAAAATGTGTGTGTGTGTGGATTCACACTGATTGCTTGCACAAGGGCAGCAGAGGAAAGTGGTTTGTAAAGTTTACTTTAATGGATGACTAAGTGTGATAAAGAAAATGTTTTTATTTCACTCCACAAATAAATATGCAGCAAGAAGGCATAAAACATTTAAGACCCCTATTTTTGCTTGCTTTCTCATAAGACTAAATCGAATGCTGCTTCATGCCTATTTGTAGGAATAAAAAATTAAATACATCTTGGCGGAAGTAGCATATTAGAGAGTAAGATGTGTAGTCATTATTTTGCTTTTTAAGGGAACTGGCTATCCTTGATTGCTATGACATTAACTGTTTATTTTTAGACAGTATCTCAATCATTTAGGGATAAAAATTCTAAGTGAGGAAACACATAAATGTTATCACATCAAACAACTTGGTTCAATTTTCTGACAGGACATAATTACCAGAATAGGTAGGTAGACAGTCCAGACCTAATTTAAGCATTAGGTCTTTCCTGATGTCACAGGAAGGCTATGTTTAGACTTCTCTGTAAGGCTACCTTTAATTTTCTTTAATTTTCCTTCAATAACTTAGTAAGCATTGGGCAGATAGCTTTGAAATTTATATTGCTTTTGCTCTGCTCACAAAGGTAGGAAATCGGGATCAGTGGCTACATTCATTTCCCAGTGCAGCCTATTGAAGCATCACAAACTGACTGGGCAAAACAACCGGCACTCATTGTCTCAGGCTTCTGGAGGCTGCTAATCTGACTTTGTGGTGCAGGGTCTTGCCTTCTAGGAGAGCTGATCTTCCCTGCCTGTCCTCTAGTCTCTAGAGGGAGCCTGCAATTCTTGGCATACCCTCTTTTACAGATGCATTGTTTCAATCCCATTCTATGCCTTTATAGCTTTCTTGTTCATGTGTATTGTGTTTTGACTCTATTTCTGTTTCAATACCCTTTTCTTTTTAATTTTTAATTGCATGTGTGTGTGTCAGGGGCGGGGGTATGTGCCTGTAGATGCAGGTGTCTTCAGATGCCAGAGGTATCATATCCCCCTGGAGCTGGAGTTCTAGGCACTTGCAAGCTTTCTGACATGTCTGTGAGGAATTGAACTTGGGTCCTCTACAAGAGCAGTATATATTCTTTAGACAAGGAGCCATCTCACCAGCCCCTGTGTCTTCCCATTTCATGAAGACCCTAGTCATGGGAGTAGAAACCACCAGCTCTTGTATGACATCACTTATGTTAGACTGCATTTGCAAAGACTGTTTTCTTTAATAAAGTCACATTCAAGGGCCTGTAATGAAAACTTCAAGATAACAAATCTATAACAGTCACTGAACTAAAGGACTCCATCTTTCAATAAACTGTTTCTGTCACAACTTTAAATCACTATGCTGCCTGGAACCCTGCAAATATTTGTCACAATTTTGATCTTTTTAATTTTGGAACAATGGTGTTCTGCTTAATAAAGTTCTTTTGATGAGTAAAATCTTACAGGATTCAAAATCTACCTAGAGTGGATATATGTAATGTATCTTTACCTTCCTGGACTATTAATAAATGCTTATTAGAGATTTATTGGGTAGATGTATGGATTGATAGTAATATTAAGCTATACTAACATAATTTAATCTTTCTTGATTATTTCAAATAATTCTTTGAGCTAAACGTGTAGTTACATATTAGTTAAAAGATCACCCCCCTGCTTGAATGACTGGATTCTTATTCCACTTCTTTGTGCCCATTTGGATACTTATTGATGAAAGTAGTTTTTATGTCTTGGGTTACAGTGTTCTTACCCCCTACCTCAATCTGTTGATTTCCCATTGCATTATTATATATGTCTTCATTTACTTTAATTAAATTATTTTGTCATTCAGTTAATACTAATGAAGTTTGATTTGGTTTCTTCACCTATTAAAAATGCCTGCTTTATCTCATGCCATTATTTTCTGTTCTTCAATCTAAGTGTGTGTGTAGACTTTTAATAAATGTATTTTGATTGTGGTTATCTTGCATTACATTTCTTTGCTAACAGGTCATTCCATTTTTCCCTTTAATTTGATATGGAAATAAGCATGGAAAGAAGAAATAAATCTCAGTGTAACCCATACTTTGCAAATGAAAGCTATTTCTCTAGTCTTAAAACTGTGCATTATCTCTGCTTGACTTCAGAATGCTCTGGAAGTGCTGTGTGTGCAATTAAGAGAGAGTTCCGCTGGGGAAATCACTGAAGGCAAAAAACAAAGATAGAAATGGTCCAGCTCACATTGAAAGAGCTCTTCGCTACTTTTTATCAAGCTGCTATTATTTTCCATTTTACGGGTCTTTTCTTGACAGATAGTCAAGCATTTGGTACCAAGCCCACCATTACATCAAAAAACGACTCCTGAAAATATTATTTGTATAGCAAAATATTTGAACTATCTAAAGATATTCTTTTCCTATAAAGAGAGGAAGAGACTCTTGCTGGAAACATTCCTCATCTCGCAGTCATTTTCCCAGCCGCTGTTTTCTCTGGGGGGAGGGTTCCCAATCACATTTTTTTCACCATGAGACAATGACATTTACAGGAAACCAACAGATAGTCCCAGCTCTTAGTAAACCAGGAGAAAGGACAACACTAAGATGTCTGAGCCCAGTGAGGACAGGCGCCATTTTGTCCACTATCTTCCAGGCTATTCATGTTTAATTGCAGCAGTGGCACTTGACATTATAAAATATTCCATTGTTTTGAATATAACCTTTTGTCATCATTAGCAAATGTCAAATGTAACGAGCGAAGTGTTTTCCTGCCTTCCTCTTTCCAGTAGAGTGGTAAGCAAATGGCATTAAGTTTGTAATTCTGAAATTGTTTTCAATACCAAAGCCACCAGGGAGGCAGCTTGGTGTGAGAGTGTTAGACTAGGTTTAATGTTTAAGTTGTCCTCAAATTGGGGAGGGCGGGAATTTTCCTATTTGTAGTTCTTCCTACATTTGCCTTCTTTGGTACAATTTCTTGTTCTGCCTGCGTGTTTCAGTGACAAATACTTCCAATTGGATTGTGTTTCTGAGCTCAGTCAGAATGATGTTGGAAATCTGGCCCCTTGCTGTGTGTCTTAACATCTATCTGAAAGCTTCTTCTTTCTGCTTCGTTTTTTTCTTTAAAGTTAGTTCTCTGCCTCTCCCGCAAGTTTTGATATGTAGCGATTACTCAACCCTGTGGTTTCTAGCATCTTCCTGTAACATTTCAATTACAATATAATGGAATCAGGATTTTTGCTCTCTCGGTGATTAAAAAAAATATGCCACAATATGAAGCTGAAGCATTTTATGACAATACAGTGTCTTTACCATCGCAATGAAAGTAGCATCCTGTGAGAAGGGGGCACTATCACCAGAAAAGGTAAAAGGTCAGAGAAATAAAGTCCCAGTTTTCTAAGACATTTATCAGCAGGCTGTGTTGAAAACACATTTGACAGGGGTCTGGGTCACCTTTCTGGGTGACTCCTGTGTGTTTTCAGTTTTCCTCAATGACAAAATGAGAGAAGACCTATGTGTTGTGCAGGGAAGAGATCTGTCATGGCATTGGCGGCCTGCACCCCTGGTATTCAGTCCATGCCAAGAACAAAAGAAAGCTGGTTGAAGGTACTTGACAATGGGTGGGGGTGGGAAGTAAGCCGCATTCATACATAATATGTCCCGAACAATACGATGCCAGGGGAAGGTTTTAAATGATCTCCTCTGACTAGTAACAAGGGGTTCTGCTCCCCAGAGAGACAAAACATCCTACCATGTCTTTGACTACCCCTTGCTCTTTAAACACGCTCATCTGGAATTTGGCTCTGTCATTCTGTGTGTGTTCTCATCTTGGTTTCATGGTTACGTATATTGTTAACTAAATTAAGCTCATGAGTTTCTGAGAACACAGAAAAGGACTCAACATTAGCTTCTTTCTGCACAGTCAGTTTTTATATTTGTTCCAATTACATGCAGCTGATATCCCAGGCACCTACATTTTCATAATACTTATAAAACATTAAGCAAAGCACAATAAAATACTCAAATAATTGCCAATAAACTCTTATTATTTGAGAATATAATTTGGATGTTTTTATTTCTGTTGTTATGGTTAGAATATGACTTCTTACTAATTAGCCATTTGCAATTGGAATATATAGTTTTCCTAATGATTTTAATACTACTTTCCCTATTAAAGATATGAATCATTGTTTTCTCTGGCATAATGCAAACATACTTTCTATTATGATTTCCTTTTCTGTTGTTTTCTGCCACTGGAAGTGCCTTCTAAAAGCTTCCTTAATTGCTGTGCATTTGAATGCTCTAATCTGTTTCATCCAAACTTGAACCCTTATTTTCTCTAATAAGATCTTAATCAGACCAGTCTTAGCCTTCTCCAGAGAAGCATGTCTTCTTGTTGGCCTTGTGAAGTCACCCTCTAGGCTAAGTTGCTTCTAGTGCCACTCAGGCACATTCACTGAACCTAGCCTCCTCTGGTCAATCCCCTCTGACCCTGTAATGGCAGAACATGCCACACAAAGTACTGAAGAACTGTGAAAAATCTTATGTTCCTCTCTGCGGTGTATCTGGATGTTAGGATCCAACTGGCAAGATGTCTCTGGGGGAAATTCAAAATCCAACATGGACTCCATGAGATCTCAATGCCATTTTGATGGTATGGGAACCTTCTGTCCCATCACCCAACAAGTTAGCTATCCCTCAAGGCCTACTCAGTCTTAGAGGGATATGGGGTGCATTTTGTTTATAAAAGAGGCATCTTAGGAATAAATGAGAAAGAGGGTCCATATTAAGTTAGAAAGAAGGTAGCTCATGTTCAAAATGCCAGGTTCCTAGAGAGTTTATAAAACGAGAAACAGCTAAGCATCATCTCTAAAGAGTGGGGGGAATGGGAAAGCCAATTAGAAATTATGCTTTTAATCTTGAGAGAACAGAGAAGGAGCCATAGGGTGAGCCAAGGAACCAGTTCTTCCTGCACAGTGTCTGGAATAGGTAGCTCCTTTAGATGATTTTCATGTCTCAGAGTCCCGATTTCACTGCCGTATACCATGCCTTGTGCAGATAGTACTCCCTTCCTTTGTAAGTTGACATCTATCTACAACCTTCAGTTGGTGCTGATGTCTCAGGAATAAAACCTTGCCCTCGTCATTTATTAGCCCCTGTTTGTATCCTGTGCTGTATGAACAGAACTGGAACCCCAAAGTACTTGCTTAGCTTTAAAAGGGTTTAATATACAAAGGATTAGATACTTGTCCATGACCCCCAACCTTAGGACAGAGGAGCAGGAATTCAAGCTTACATTTGCTCATCCAGCTCAGACATTAAAGAAGGTGTTTTATTGTCATCTCATAGCTGATTAAGCTGACACTGAACTGTAACCTCCTTAAAAGTAGGAACATGTTCCTTTTGTTCTCACACCAGCTGGTATTCACAGACAGCCAATTTATAAAGGTATTGTGTTAGAGCTGAGGTATCCCCCTAACTTTAAAGTATGTCCAGAGTCACCAATTTCAGATTGGCATAATCTTTTCTTTTTTTATAGTTTTATGGTGGTTGGTATGGAGTAAACTTTGATCTTCATTCATACAAAAAAGAAGAAAGAAGGAAGGAAGGGAGGGAGGGAGGGAGGGAGGGAAAGGAGGGAGAAATTTCTCAGAGTACTGCAGAGCTGACTTGTGAGCATCAATAGGAAAAGTGAAACTAAGGAAAAACATCTGTACATTATCCCATCTGTACATTATCCACGCATCATTTTGGATGATGCTATGACTGCTCTAGAAATTATTAAGCACTTCCCCAAATTATTTTGCCTCATTTATGACAGGATGTCACTGTTTTGTTCATTAGGACACAGCAGGCCAGGAAAGATACAGGACCATCACCACAGCCTATTATCGAGGGGCCATGGGCTTCATTTTAATGTATGACATCACAAATGAAGAATCCTTCAATGCCGTACAAGATTGGTAAGTTGCTGCCATTATAAATGGTGATCATCTTCTATTTGAAAATCTATTCCTCCCACAGCAGTGGCTATGGGACAATGTCTTATGTGTGTTTATCATGAACTACAATCCTACTTGTGCTCTGAGGCAAAGAAAAGTTGGTCATGCCCACAACCACTGTCAGGTGATTTGAGAAGTTGTTTTGGTGACTTTTTTTTTTATTTTGTTCACTTTGGTGTTTTGTGGAATCTTCATTTTATAGAATTGAGTGTGTTGCTAAAATGTAAATAATAATTTGGAAGTTTATTGACCTAATGTAGGAATCTAGAAACTTGTTCTTTAAATAAAACTTTATTGGAACACAGGCAAGATCATTTGTTTATTCTCTGTGATACTTTCACACCACAAAAGCCAAGGTAAGTAGCTGCAATAGGATCCGTGTGACTTTGCAGAGCCCAAAAGATTTCTTTCTGGACATTTGGAAGAAATCTTTGCTTATCCTTTTTTCTAGTAGTTTTGTTAAATATGTTATTCAAACCAGAGCATTTGAAAGGCCTTAGGACACAAGGTCAGACCCAGACTCTTTGTGACTTATAGCTTCATCAGACCCTGTGAAAATATTTGTATCCATAATGAGTGTTATGTGCAGTTGGGGGGCGCTTTCTGTTATGAGTTCCTTTTCCTGACTTCCCAGAATAGTTAAGAATCCAGAGCGTGTCATGAATTCCAGCACAGAGCTGAAAAGAACGGGAATTTTGTGGAAAGGTCCATAATGGAGTTTCTAGTATCCAGGGAAGGTTGGGCAGATACCACATATAAATGCTAAGTAGTCACAGTTCATCTTCTGTAAGACACATCAGACAAAGGCTGGGCAGTGGTGGCACACCTCTTTAATCCCAGCATTTGGAAAGCAGAGGCAAGTGGATCTCTGTGAATTTGAGGCCAACCTCGTCTATAAGAGCTAGTTCCAGGCCAAACTCCAAAATTACAGAAAAACCCTGACTCAAAAAACAAAAAAGCATCAGACAAGCACTACATTGGCAAAACAAACATTTTATTTTCTATTTTCAATGCTAGTATTATCCACTGATTTTATATGTATGTTGGGATCTGATGTTGTTAGAAACTTGAATTTGTTCTAAGTTGTTTCTTGAAAATACTTATTGTTCTTCTGATAAGACATCTCTATCCATCACATGCACCTGCACACACACATGCATAAACACACATACATACAGGCACACACATGCACATGTATACACATATATACATACATGTACATCTACACATACACATATACACATATATAGATGCATGCACACACACACATATATGTACACACACAAACACCCTTCCTATGTATGAATTTATACCTTTGATAACAGTAACTCAAAAGAGAGTTAATCCGTGCCGTGGTGGCACCCGCCTTTAATCCCAGCACTCGGGAAGCAGAGGCGGCTGGATCTCTGTGAGTTCGAGGCCAGCCTGGTCTACAGGAGCTAGTTCCAGGATAGGCTTCAAAGCTACGGAGAAACCATGTCTCAAAAAATTCAAAGAGAGAGAGAGAAAGAGAGAGAGAGATAAATTATCAAAAGTCAACTTTAGAACCTAAATGAAAACAATTTTCCCCCACTAAGAGACATAGAAGGCTTATAGAACCTCTCCATAGTGCATTGGCTATTGTGAAAATGAAAGTTCTCAAGTTAACCCATAACTTTTAAGGTTAAATACCAGCAAATCTGTCACAAAATGGAATGGGCTCCAAAGTCCAGAGACAGACACATCTGTATGCAGAGTTAGAGTTTTGATGAAAACAAACAAACAAACAAAAACAGCATCAAGGACCACACAGTTAACAGTTGTGTGTAATCTGGCTAATTTGTACTCACAGTTTCAGTTCATATATCATTATTGACTGCTCTGCTAGAAATATTGAGACCTGTGTATGGATACAGAAAGTGTTCACACTGAAGTTTTCATACATCAGCATTATGATACTGTTTGTACATAGCTCCTCTTGTCCAACTGTTTCAATATGAATTATTTCACCACCGAGAGACCATACAGTGATACACTGGGATCATTAAATAGAAATGTCAGTAACACCAGGAGCCACACAGTCAACATTTATGGCTCTACTACCAACAGGATACAGAAGTGATCAGCGTCTGCCTCTCTGATCATCCCTCTGTGATCAATCAGTCAAGCATCATCACACTAATGTTTAGATTTTCTCATGTGTCAGGAGATTCATATTACCTCCACTGCCTCTACCTCAAATTCTCTGGACAACTCTAGTGCCCCCCTCATCCTTCTGATGTTCTGTTTCCTGTTCCTGAAAGACATATTTTCCAAATTACTCTTCTCTCTCTGATCCCTGTTCCTACTCCTGCCAGGTACAGTGACATTATCCTGTGTTGTATTCTTGGTCATTTTATTCACTTCACTAGATTCATTTATCACTTAAGTCAAATGGTTCCTAAACTTAAATGTCTGGCCTTGGTGTGTAAACTGCTATTGCATTTCCAAGTACTCAAAATATTTATTCCACCTAGATCCTCTTCTAGTTTCTTGAAGTCATTTATCTTCACATGAGACTGTTCACCTTCCTGGCATAATTCCTGCTTGCAATAGAATGCATCATTCAGGATTGACCATGAATTTAACTCCGATTTTCACTATCTGGATCTGGGCCAGCTCATGTATATTCATGTATTTAACATGGGAATCATTTGACATGTCTACTGCCTTTCCCTTCCTTCTTTAGTCATCCTCATTTAGTTTCTTATTGTTATATTTTATCCCTATCCTTAATGGAAGCTTCAGATGTTCTTGATTTACATTTCTTTCTTTCTCATCCATATTACTACCCCTTGGCTGCTTGTAGGTTCTTCCAAAGAACATGATTTTTAAGTTTATGGAAGATCCCTGTCCAAAAGCCATGGGTCACCATTGTCCCCTGAGTTGGAACTTTCCCAGTCTGGCTTTCAGACACACCACCTCCGATGCTGCTATAACTCTGTAACATCGTTTCTCTCTGTTCTAGAGAAAAGCTGAAACCACCTTTCTGGAACCTCGCCCAAACATCCCAGTTTCAGCATTTTTCTTTTCTGCCTCTTTTTGAATTTACATATATTTTTCTATAGCTCCCTGTTCCATCTGTCTCCAGGTAGCTAGATTTCTCCAAAATTGAAGAATAAAGAAAGACCATCCTGGAAAACCACTACTATCTTACTCATTTTTCTTACACTAATAGTTACATAACTAGTCATTTATTGGGAATTTCTTTTTCTTAGTGTTCATTCAACCAGCAATTACTGAGTGTCTATCCTGATAGCTGTAGGTTAGACATGTCTATGCCAATATTTGCTACCTTGCTGGATCTGCCATAGCCCATTTGTATGATTCAGGTTTAGCATCTTGTTCTTTTGATTATCATAGCACAAGGCCCAATAATTTTGACTTTATGACTTCTCAAATACATTTCCCTCCTTTCCCTCTATTCTCATTGATTTAATTCAAGCTGTCATTTAGGGACTTTCTATCTTGTCTCTATCTACCTTATTTTAAAATGCTTTCAGTAATTTCTCATGCACTGTGGTAATGGTTATGGAAGCACAAGTAAATCACTATGAAGCTTTTATGGCTATTAATCTATGCTCCATGCTGGACCCACTAAACTAAATCTCCCATGAGAAATGTGAACATGACTGTCTTCAAATTTCCACGAGTGATTCTGAAGTCCATTTCTCACTAAGACCATTGGTTTGCAAGGAAATCCAAAGCCGCCCACTGGCATCATCTCCTAACACTCTTGTCTGTATATTCTGTGCTTCCGCCAAACAGATCTTTCATCAGTTTCCTGAAGTCTGGTGCATCTGCTACATCTGCTCTGCTGCCTAGAATATCTTCTCTTATGATAGTCTGAAATTTTAAGTTCCTTCCAAGCCACGCCCAAATGCCAACTCTTCTCCACAGCTTTACAGTACACCACTACCCTCCTTCCTACCCCATCTCTGCTCACAGAGGCAGTGTTACCCTCACCCTTCTCTCTACAGCTCTGTTATACTTGCACTTTCCACCAAACACACAGATAACTGTTGGGGGAGGCTACTTGATCATTTCCCAACTGTCCAGACTCCCAAAATAATCACACAGAAATCTGTATTAATTGCAATACTGTTTGGCCAATAGATTAAGCGTATTTCTGGCTAACTCATATCTTAAATTAACCCATTTCTATTAATCTATGTATCACCACGTGACTGTGGCTTACCAGCAAGGTTCCAGTGGGCTCTGGTAGAGGTGTCTGTCTCCTGTGGGCAGCTGCTCCTGTGGGCAGCTGCATGGCTTCTCACTGACTCTGCCTTCTTTCTCCCAGCATTCAGTTTAGTTTTCC
>LOJH01020370.1:9566-20781 GCA_001685095.1 Ellobius talpinus
TGGGGTCTGGTGCCCTCTTCTGGCCTGCGGACATACACACAGACAGAGTGTTGTATACATAATAAGTAAATAAAAACAAAACAAAACAAAAAATAGTTTATTACTGTGTATGTGTGTTATGGTGGTGATGGCGGTGGCGGTGGCAGTGGTGGTCTGTGTGTGTGGTACACATATTGTGTGAATGTCAAAGGATAATTTAGGTGAACTGCTTCTCTCCTTCCCCTGTGGGGATTGAATTTAGGCTTTCAGGCTTGCATGGCAAGCACTTGTCTTAGGTAATTAGACAGGGAGAGGCCTTGAAGGCCACTGAGGATGAATGTCTCCCTTGATATTCAATTTGGATACCACCTCTGGGTTCCCTGGTAGGACTAGAATTAAAAAAATCCATAAATGCCATTCAGTATGCCTTCTGGTCAAAAGAATGGAATACTGCTGCCTTTGGGTGGAGACATGACCTGGTCTTTTCCAAATACTAAAGCCTGCATACTTTTGTGTTCATCCTTAATATTTATTTAGCTGAGGCTGACAGTCTGGCCAAGAGTCCACTGCCCCCAAAGCCCCACTATGAACAACACTGTAGTGAGTTTGGTTTATCCCAGCTATGCTAAAGGATAGGAGGAATAATTATTCCCTTAATGAAATAATTTACTTACTCTTCCCAGTAACATCTTCTCCAACGCTGACACTTACAGAGTCTTGCCATGAAGTCTGTCCCCTTTTCTGAGTTCTAACTCAGAAAAGCTTCCGCCTCCTCTTCTTCCTCCTCCTCCCCTTCCTCTTCTTCCTCCTCCTCCCCTTCCTCCTCCTCCTCCTCCTCCATTTTCTTCTTTCTCTTCTTTTCCTTCTCTTCCCTCTCCCATATCATCTCCTCTATCTCTGTCTCTCTTTGGATGCTGGCAAAAGACCTAAGCCGGATTTCTCTAATATCATTTCTCTGAAGGTTCTCCTCCCTTCCTCCATGCATGTTTGCTAATTTCCTCTACTGAACATGCCAGCCCTCTCTAAGCTTAACTCAAAAAGGCATGACTTTCTCTTTTCTTACTAAGATTTACATCTTGCCTTCACTGTGTTCTCCCCTTCAAATTCTATTAAACTTGTTCCTAAGCTTCCTTCTGAGAAACTTTTGAAATTCTGTTTATTAATGAAACTAAGAATCTAAAAGGGAATCAAGTTTCTCTGGTGACATACATGCTGAGCCATCTTGTAGGACCTATTTGTCATTTTTATATTACACTTACTCATATATTGCTCGTATGCATTCTCATATCGTTTCATCCCTGACCAACAATGAGAACAACTCTCCATCTGTCCATACACACACAACTCTGGTCCAGGAATACCAGGTCATGCGCAATATGCCCCCTTTCACACCTGTATCATTTTCCATGCTGCCTTTAACCTGGGATTTTCTTGCCTTCTCCCTTTTACCCAGATCTTTTTCTAGAAGATCCCTTACAGTTGTGGATTCCTCTCAGATATGTCTTCTTACATATCCCAGGTGAATGACATGCCCACTCAGTGCTTATGTCATCCACATTGTGTGTTCAAACAGCTCCTGCTTGTAATCGTTTCAGAACCTGTTGTCCCTACTCCAAGACGAACATTTTCTTCTAGCTTCTCAAAGAATATATGTCAATTCTATAAATTTGAATGAATAAGTGATTTCGAAGTTATATCTATAAAACACACTCATTTTCTTCCTCCTGAAAGATCATGCTGGGCAGTACCTTCAACTTCCTGCTTGCTATCTTTCCCAGGAATTGTTTTGAAGAGTACCCTCAAATTGAAAACTCTGAAGTAGCTTGGTGATGCCTCTATGAGCTCCTTTTTATTCTCCCCGCCTTTCAGAACAGAAGCTTACCCATCAGATTCCCTCTCTTCCCTCTTAACTCTGGTGTTGCTTCCATTGCATTCCACTTGTACTCTCTCCCCTGTCCCGGGCTTCTTCAAAGTCAGTTCTGCCCTTTTTGGGCATTTCTTTCCTTTTTTGATTGCCAAGAAGCAGCTCTGCAGGTTTGAGGTCTCATTTCCTGTGGCTGGGAGGAGTGTCAAGATGTCTCTACAGACTCATCTGCTGACAGTGAGGCTCATGATCATGATCCTGCTAACTAGCCCTGCAGCTCATACCCCTGTAGCTGTCACCACTTCCTCTGCTCACTTCTGCTTGTCCTTCTGAAAGCAATATAAAACAGAGCCACATGGTGTCAAGCCTGTGAAACCGGCAGCCTGTTTCCTTAGATTACGTTTTCTCTGACCCTTCTTTTTGAGGACCGCTGTTGTTGATTTGAGGAATCAAGGTTGTCACTCCCTTCACTCTGTCTCTTTCCTATAAAATCAGAGTCATTCATCATGTGTACTGTGCAAATAATCTATTAATTTAAAATGTCATTTGTACCAGGGGTTTCATATTCCATTGTCGAAGGACAGTTTTTCTCACTACAAATAGAACTTGAGAGCACAACATAAAACAGTAGAGAGGAGCAGCTAGTCTGATTTTTGTTAATAAAGAAGTAGAACAAGACATAGTATCAGTCTGATCTGGTCTGATCTTGCCATTTTAATACCTTGCTTGCTTTATTTTGCACACAAATATATAGTTTTTCATTTCCTTTCCTAGAAAATTCCGATGATTTGTTGGTGTTGATTTTATATTTGTGAACACATTTATGAATAGACAAAATTCTAACCTTTCCAATCTGGGTACCTTCTTTTTCCTTCTCTGTGCTAAAACTACTGTTTTCTACTTTTCTTTCTCACAATCTCCTTCTTTATATGTTCTCTCTCTCCTCTCCTCTCCTTCTTCTTTTATTTCTTTTTTATAACAGACATCCTAATGGGTATGAAGTAGTATCTACTCATAATTGTTATTTTCACTTCTATAAGGATTACCAAGGCTGGGAATCTCTTTATATTTATTGACTATTTCTCTGCTCCTGCTCTCCACTGACTCTTTTTCTCTCTCATTTGCTCTCTCTCTCTCTCTCTGTCTGTCTTATTACTTTCTGTAGAACTTTTAGCACTCACTATGCTAAGAGGTGATGAAAAGTGGGCTTCTTCTACTCCTTGTTCCTGTTCTTAGACAAAAAGCTTTTAGTCTTTCATCATTGAGTTTGATGTTACCTGTGGACTTTGATTATTTTTCAGTGTTATTGTTTCATGTCTCAATCTCCTTCAGATTTGAGATACAGCACTAGTATTTCTACTACCCACATGATAGCTTTACACCTATAACATGACTTAGTGGAATGCATATTCCATCTTTCTACAGATGTTCAGCAATATATGTCTCCTCGGTATATTGAAAAGCACATGCACCTGTTTAATTTCGACACTTCCTGTGCCACCTCCTCAGGACTGGCACCCCAGGCTGCCAGATGCCTTGGTTCACCACATTCCCTGGGATCCAAGTGAGAGTCTGATAACATCCCTGAATTTATTTCACATTTTAATTGGTCATAATTCAGACCTTCATGTCTGTTTATATAGCCTTAACTTCCCTTCACTGCCTTACTGGTAAAAATAACTCACTCTATCTGGCCCTTCACCTCCCTTAGACTCAGTGTCATGAGTGTGGTGAAGTCTGTACCTCACAAAAAGTGAGCTCCAGTAAATGTGACTGAAGCCAACAGGGCCATTTCATCGTGATAGCCATCACACATCAACAGGCACCAACAAATGTTGCTACTTAGGACAGTAGCATTTCACAGCTGCTAATAAGTCCTGTGAGAAAGTACAGCTGTTGTCTGCGGTTGAGGATAACAAAAACATTCCAGGAGTCACAGGAGCTGTGCAGGAGCAGCAGCAGAAGGCAGGCCAGCCTCTGACTTCAGAAACGTGCTAAGGAAGCTTGACGTGGATAGCACTCTGCTTGATTAAAGTCAGCAAGCACAACCAAGTTAATCCGGAAACACAAAGTAATATTTATTTATTTTAGTGAATTGAAATGAGTTCTGGTGTGCTCATGCTTTATTTAGGAATTATTTAAAAAGTGAAATAACTTAAATTAGATCTGAAAGAGTAATTTAAGTATAGCAACATTAATATTTGTCTAAAGCAAAAAGATCATAATAGTATAAACAATGTATTTTCATTTAAAAGTCAAAACCTGTTTGCAAGTCACCATTGAAAATTAATTTGGCCTGGCTAGCCTTTTGATGGTACTCACTAATGTAACAAATATTTAGATTCCTTACAAGGACGATAAAGTAATGCGTATGGAACAAGTTAATTTAAAAGAAATAAAATCAGCAGGTATGAAACAACGGCAATTGTTCTCTGATAGAGTTATATTTAATATTTAAAAAAGTCCCAAACATATGTTTATAAGAAAAATAAATGGCTAATAGTCTAATGATAGCATGTTAGGAGTAATTCAGATTCCTAGAGTAGGCATATTTACAATACATTGCTCTGAGGTTGTGGTAAACGTAGTGAAGGAAATATTGGGAAGTGTGCTGGCCTCCTAGACATCCTAACTGCTTATCACATGGTTGGTAAAGATTGGCAGGTCTGGGCTGCATTTGTAATGATAGAAGTAAGAGATCACAACACTTTCAGGATCTGTTGCTCTTAACTTGGCCAAGATGGGGAAGATTATGCTTTATACCAAATTTGTTGAAGAAAAGAGAAAAGGAACAATATGCTTACTAACAGGCAACCTCTTGATGACGTCAGAATCCTCTCATGATAGGGGGTGGAGCGCTTCTTGTGTATACCACTTCTCTCTTTCCAGGTGAGAAGTGAACAGAGCTAACCATGTGTTTGCCACAAAGGTAAACACTGCCTGCCAATGTCTCAATAATTGTTTTACAGAGAACAGGACTTGTGTGAAGGAGGATTAAGTCATTCACAGTCTAGAATCATTTACATGTAAGATAGTTCCCACAAAAACCCGTGCATAAAGAATAAAAGGCATCGTAGTCAGTTTTGGTGCTTTCACCAATGAGAGCTTCAGATTTTCACAGGCAAATTGGGCGTTCGTTGTTTATGCTCTCAGAGTAAAACCTGTGCCAAGGACACACCTGAAATGTCTTTTGCTGAAGTAGGTTTTTGGAAATTGTTTATGTTTGTGTTTTTTTAATGTTATTCAAAGTAGAAGACAAGGAAGACTAGAACTCTGGGAGGAGTCGTGGGTTTTGTCTTGGGCCTCACCACTTTATTCCAAATGTTTTTCTTCAATTAGCTACTAATATTCTCCCATCTCAGTTTCTTTCCATTTAAAATGAGAACAAAACACTGTAGTCTTTTGAAAGCTAAGAAAACGAAATCACCGTGTAATACCATAATGTGTGTAAGAGTGTATAATTTCTTCCTCTAATATCAGTTATTGGTTTTTGATAGAATTGTATATGAACAATAGCAACTGGTTCTTCCATTATGAGTTAGGTACCTACAGAACACAGAATGCCACCCACATGAATTCAAACGTGTTATGGAGGCCAAATTGCGGACTAAAGACTTAAGAAATTGACTAGAAAATCCTTGCATTCTGACAAGTAGTAATGGTTTGAGATGGAAAACTTTGCCACCCATGGCTGAAGACTTGAATGAACCAGATAGAGGCGATAATATTCACCCATGTGGCTAGTGAGGGTTTCACTGGGTCACATAAATGGCTAAGTCAGGAACAAAGCTTTTGTCTTCCATACTAACTGAAGACAGCAAATGGTCTGTAGCCCACTTGCCTAGTCACAAAGTGTTTAGTGCATTTGACTCTCTTCCAGACTCCAACTCATATACCTGGTAACAGCTGCATAAAAGGTTGATTCTGTACCTGAAATTGTCCTTCTGCTTCTATGGCTGTTCTTGGTCTCACTTGTGGCCCCCCTTCTGCCGTTGGATCTTTGACAGGGGAGCACTAGACTGCTGTGGCATATACTGAAAGTTCCATAGAGCGTTCTCGTCTTTTCAGTCATTTAAGCAACCCTTTAGCTAACTCACTTTTTGTTTTTTTCACTTTTGTGGGGAGAGGTGGTTTATTTTCCATTGCCGGTAATGTATTTAGCTAGATCTAAGTACTTTGAACAAATATGTCAAGATATTGACAAGCATTATGAAGAAAAGTAGGGTTATTCGATGTAGTTTGAGCTGCAGGATTCCTCCCATGATCCTAAGGTTGTGAAAAAGAAGGAACTCTAGCTCCTATCTGACTTACTGTTTATGTTCTGTTGAGTCACATATTAATGCAGTCAGATTTTGTTTATTTATTTTCATTCATTCATTTATTTTGTGGTACTGCAGTTTGAAAATAAGGCCTCATACTTGGTAGATAAGTATTCTACTATTCAATTACATTCATGACCTTTTAATTTGAGACAGGGTCTTGCTAAATTGCCCAAGTTGGCATTGCAGGTGTTCTATAGCCCAGAACGACCTTGAATTTGCAGTCTTTCTGACCCGGCCGCTCCAGGAGATACACATTGGACTGGCGGATCTTTCCACTGAAGCATGTATTTGGCCCTTTAAAACTTGAAGTGCTTAGAAAAATCAGCAATAAGTCTCACTGATCTGCTCCAAAAGGGTGGAGACAAGGGTATCAAACTGTCTTTACTATTTTTTCTTTCCCTCCAAAGCAAAGTCTTCTCTGAGCATTCATCTCGCAGTCTACCCAGATGTTTTTTTCTTGGGTCTCTGTCTCCTCCCCTGGCAGATTTTGGAGCAGGGAAACTTTTCCACAGGACTTGGAGGATTCTAAATGCCGAAATGCAAGGTCATACCCAGTGCATGCACTGGCTCTAAGTACATCTGAAAGCAGGAGGGAGTTGGCAGAGACCTTAGTGATTGAGGTCAAGTTTAAAGGAAGCGGCAGCAACTGTTCAGCCTCAACAGATTTGCGTTAAGGAAATGCAGGCTCCATTATAGCAGATCTTCAGGGATTTTCAAGAGAAACCAGAAACCCAAGAATTTTTTTTAATCATGAAATCATTCACTTTCTAAAAACTGTCATATGTATTATGTAAATTCTGCCAAGGGCCAAAGAAAACATGCGTGTGGCCTTGATTTGCCCAATAGGCCATAAGTCTGTGGCCTTTGCTATAAGAAGCATCATTTATTATCTGCGTGATGATGGCTCAAACTTTCTGTGCTCAATCATTTATAGTACTTATCCTAAAATAACACCTCCTCTCCTATCTATTTTCTTGAACTATTTTGAACATTTTGCATTAGTTTAACTTGACTACCAGATATGAGACACAGAATCTGCTATTAGGGACAACTCCTGGATCTGAAATCTATTTATATACTGATTATACCACTTATTTGCTATTAAACAAGCACCAATTCTTTATTCAGCAAACATTATTTTAGGGCATCTCTTACAATTACTATTTTATTATTGTTTAAATCTTCTTGACTAGTAGCTTCTTTTCTGGGCTAGATTATAAGTAACTATAAGATAGTTTAACCACATATAGCTATCTTTCTTAGTCTCCTCTATTAAGCTATACATGCATACAACAGACATTAAATATTTGGACAATTGCACTTAAAGTCAATAACCCCTTCTGAGTTGTTAACATATGTAACTTTTAAATCAAAATAAAATTATTTTAAGTATATTTGAAAAGTTATACATTGTTAAATATATTTGAGTATATTTAATTTAAAAACTGCTTATTAGAACATACCGCAGGCTTTAAAGTCTAGTTAGCTGGGTGTTATTAATTCCATTTCATAGCGGTTAATTTGAAATCCACTAAGTGTCTGAGCTGGAGGTTTAGGTTAGTGCCACAATGTTTGCTTATCATTGAATCCTAGAATTCAATCTTTAGTGCCCCAAAAGGGAGAGGAAAATACATACAAATATTAAAGTTTTTTCTTCAAGTCACATATACAGTGTATATCTATTGTATACTTTCATATTAAAAGTACCAATAATAGGTTATAAAATGAGGTGAAATGAATAACTGAAAAGGCAAAAAGTAGGCTAATACAGGATAGTAAGCCACCCATAGTCCAGCAAAATTATATAATGATACTATTTAAATAGATTTTTCTCCCTCATTTAAATATGCATTTTAATAAATATTCAGAGTATTGACACCATGCTATAGCTAGTCTCACCTTCTAAAATACAGCCTTCCTCCTCTCTAGTTACTAATCTTCAAAGGCTTAATTCCTTTCAAATTAGTTTTAGAAACTATTCAACTCAGTATGTTTATAATCAAATGAGAGATGTATATGGGAAGAGTTTCCTTAAGTTTATTGTCTAGAAACCAGGAATTAGTAACAGTAAGTTTTTGCATAGCCCAGAAAAAAAATAAGAACTTAAAATTAGCATAGTTTGTTTTAGATAATCATTATAAGCCTGCTGGTACCTCATTTATAGATTGACAGAGGATAGATGCATGGGGCTTGGCATCAGCTGATACTTGGCTCTTATGACAATGCTAGCAAGAGGTAGCTATCAATGAGGAGTGTACTTTTAAAGAAAAAGTTGACAAAGATGTTCATGCTGACATTGCGCTCACTGGGAGGTGGCATTATATAGGAAAGTAAGATTTTTAGCCTTTTTAAAGTTAGCAACAAGACAAAACATAGCTTTTACTTCCAACATAAATAAATATATAAAAGAGAGATACTTATAAACACATTTAGAGAAGCATGAAGTGACAAAATGTAACAAGGAACACTATAATTAATATGTATGTAAATAGTTAATGTCGAGAAAATAATAATAGCCCAGTTGCCTGTATAGGGAAAGTATTATGATCCCTTTATCCCTGTAAAACCAGCAATATGGTATATACTCAAGATGTTGGTAGACTAATATCTGATCCAATTACAAAAGCCGAAGACTAAAGCAATGATTAAATTATGTCCTTTACCTGTCCCTAAGTAGGTAGCCTTAAATAAAAACAAGGTGTTCAATATTTTCATATTTTAGTTTCAGCTTATAAGCCATCAGATTTGATGATATTTTAAAGTTACACTTGTTTAAAAATTCTTTTTAAAAATAAGTAACTTTATTCAGCACTCTGAAAAATAAATGCTTAGAAAAGGAAATGCTTCTTGTCTTACCAAGTAGTATTATGAATTTGCAAAAAGTCATCCAATATTTGTTAAAGCATGCAGTTGGCTCAATTTTTCTGTCATTGGCTTGGCTTTGTATGCATTGATTAATGAATACTGTTAATATTGTCTTTGAATCACTTAGATATTTTAGTAAATTTGTATAAGAATGCATATAACTGGATTAGACAGCTATGGGGGTCTCTGTTACATTCTGAGCAGACCTGCCTTCTGAGGGCAGATATAAAGACAGCACAAACTCGGTTAATTTAAACTCAAACACAAGGTCAGCTGGCAGAAAGTGAAGACCCCCATGACCTCTTGTTCAAATCCTGGAAGCTATAAATCCTACCAAACAACTCAGGGCTTTATTAAGCAAGTCCAACAAAAGATAATCGGCATTGTAATTATTATTCACTTAGGGACTGAATAATAAGCCTGGTTTTTATTTGTCAAAACAACTGCCCTTAAGTCATTTGCAAAAACAGTCTCATGAATAATAGACTGCTGTAGGTTACGTAAGTAATTAAAGGAAAATCATAAAATTCGAACACTTAAGACTGCCAGAAATCTTAAAAGCATCCGTTCAGCTTCTTGAGAGTCTAGATTATAAAGGTAATGAAAACGCAAAAAGCAAAGATAAAATCCACTCAGGTTTCACAATCTCTAGTATTTCATATTTATCAAAAAGTTCAGCCAAAGTAAGAAGGAAAATGTAAAAGGCCCACACCCCAACACCACAAATTGAGTGGCCTTGATTTCCCTTGCAATGTGTGCAAGCGCGAGATGTAGGATGTTCCTAAACCAAACATTTAAAATTCGGGTAACACTTCAAGTCCTTAAAAAAATTAGCAAGTAACTGGAGGAAAATCCCCCTTAATTATTTTAAGATGTAGTTTTATTTCAATGTCATTTAACACATAAATCAATATGTTACAATTGAATATTAAATTATTTTAAAACATTGTATTTTTGAAATTATGATAAATTCTTATTTGTAATTTCAGAGACAAAATAATTTTAAAAATATCTTTTTGTTGAATTCTAACACTTTATACTTTGCCAGTGTTGCTGGTATTCATTTCTTTGTAAATAAAAATGATAGCGGACTCTTCAAATAACAATGACCACTTATAAATATATTTGTTATATTGATAGAAAATAAAATTAAGGGTGATAATATATCTTTTGCAAATAATCCTTTTAATGTGTTAGTCACATTCTCTCTCTCTGTGTCTCTCTGTGTGTCTCTCTCTCTCCCTCTCTCTCTGCCTTAATTTTCAAAAGTCAGGAATTTTAACTTTGCTTTGTTAAACATATGACAATAAGAGCAATGAACATATGGGCAATACCCAAGGTTATAGAGACTTTGCAGATTTATCTAATAGGATACATTCCATAATCATACACAAGACTGAAAGCCTGACACACACATTGCTACGAAATATTGAAGAGCACAGGGATGCCATGGCAGACTGAGCAGCTGCAGCTTAGTCCGATGTTTGATTTTGTTCTACGGTGAGTTGAATGAGGAAGCTTTCTCTGTGAAACTCACCAGTTTGGCATTTTGACCAAGACTCAAACCTTTGGCAAAACACACGCTCTGTTTCTAAGAGGGTTCAGAGAGCTCAAGAAACCTTGGACATCAAATACCTCTTACAAAACAACATTTTGATGATTTAAGTGTAGATGAATGAGAAACATATGGATTAAATTTCTCTTAAAATACTCATGGGTTTAAAAATTAAGGGCAAATGTACTAGGCAAAAATATCTTTTTCTAAAGTTTTCCTGACTCCAAAAGGTTTGAAAAATAGTTCAGCTTGGGGTTTGAACCAAGGCGCAACTGGGTTCTTCAGTTTCTCCTGGTAGAACCAACCAACTAAACTCAGACTATATGAAGTTCTACCTGGTTCTACAGAAAGGCCAGATGCAGCCTTGACATGGTAATAAAATTGCCAACAATGAGGGTTTACCAATTGCACAATCATAATCCCTCGGTTTATATGTTAAATCATGAACCGTTCTGCTTGTACCTCTATCTTACAACCGTTGTTTAATTATTACAGGAAAGCGACAACAGTTTACAGAAATTCACAGTCAAATCTTATGTCTTTCTATTTGAAAAAGAAAAAAAAAGAAAAGAAACAGAAGGGCTGGAGAGATGGCTCAGTGGTTAAGAGCATTGCTTGCTCTTCCAAAGG
>LOJH01020371.1:0-20781 GCA_001685095.1 Ellobius talpinus
CAGTTTCTTTATTAACCAATGAAAGTAACACATAGATGACCCACCTACATCACATGAATAGGTGTTTCTCAAAAGAAGACATACAAGTCAGATATGGTGGTGTGTGGTTGTCATCCCAGCTGCTGGGGGGCCAAGGCAAAAGGATTTTGCATTTGAGGTCAGTCTGGATTCTATAGTGAACTTGAGGGCTGACTGAGATATGCAGCCAGATTCTTTTCAAAAAAAATCAAAGTGGGGAAAGGCATACAAATCGCCAAGGAGAATATGTAAAAACACTTAAAATTACTAATTATTAGGGAAATTAAATGCTCTTATTCTAATTAAAATGGCTATCATCAAAAAGACAAAACTGTAACACATGCCAGGATTATTGTGGAGAAAGAACTTTAATAGGATATAGAAAAAATGAAAATAGTTTCAAAAATTACAAGTAGAATCCTCTTGTGATCCACCAATGAACTACTACAAGCATGCACATATGTGAGCATGAATAACGGGGTTAGTGGATGGATAGATTTAAAAACGGCCACATAAAGGCTGAAATCTTGTCATCTGTTGTCATAATACACAGCTAGTGTGTATGATGTTTGATTTTTCAACCTGATGGGATTTGTAATTACCCTAGAAACAAGTCTCTGGGCAAGTCTGTGTGGAATAATGTAGACTGGCTTAACTAAGGTGGGAAAACTCAACCTAAATATGGGTGGTCCCACCCCACGGGCTGGGATCCTAGAGTAGACCGAAGGTAAGAAAGACCAGCTAAACTGAGCATAAGCGTTCATAGCGCTCTGCTTCCTGGCTGCAGAAATGTGATGGCTTCCCTTTGCTGTCATACCAGGATGGCAGGGGCTCCTGGGACTTCGAACCCAAATCAACTTTATTATCTTGTTGGAGCGCTGAGACAGATAACTAATATATATGTTATATGAAGCAAGATACAGAAAGAAAGACAGAAACCAAATGATCCTTCTCATATGCTGAGCTGTTCTCCTGAGGTAGAGGAGAATGATTACTAGGGGCCAGGAAGGGAAGGTTTTGATCAATAAGTTCAAAGCTGCAATGACGTAGGAGGAATTAGTTCTGGTGTTCTGTTTTGTAGTAGGGTGACTTTGATTAGCAAAATTGTATTGTACACTTCAGATAGCTAGGAAAACAGATTCTGAATGCTCTCAGCAGAAAGAAATGATAAATAATGAGAT
Source organism: Ellobius talpinus (assembly GCA_001685095.1). Taxonomy (NCBI): domain Eukaryota; kingdom Metazoa; phylum Chordata; class Mammalia; order Rodentia; family Cricetidae; genus Ellobius; species Ellobius talpinus. The sequence continues at coordinate 1,200 of LOJH01020371.1, forward strand.
GACAGGGGGAGATGACCCAGCGCTCTCTCTCTTGTAATGTCTTAAAAACCACAGTATCTTCCTTTAAACACTCTAATTATATCTAACTATATCAATATTTTTTTCAAAAACTACTGCTCAAGAGAAAAAAATGTAAGACCTGAAACTAATATTGTTACAAGGAAGCAGGCTAGGACCAGATGCTAATGGTGTGGGTAAAGACTGCTTGTAGATGGGTTCAGAACGGGCGACAACAACAAGAAGCAAAGGAGGCTGCAGCCAAATGGAAAGCTTCTGCCTGTGAAAGAGAATAGCAGACTGATGAGAAGCTGAAGACCCGAGAGAAATATGCACAGCGCTGTCTGCACAATGTCTAAGGAAACCGAGTGAGCAGCAAGAGATAGCCCAAATGAGCAAGGGAGGGGTCCACACATACGTTTCTGTTTGAGAAGCGTAAAGATAGACAATATGTATTGAAAATACTTTGTAATTATTGATAAATGAAAGCTAGAACAAAGATAAGGCATCACCTTGTACCTGCTAAAATAACTATCATCAAAAAGACCTAAGAGTATTGAAGAAGTTGAAGAGAAAAGGGAATTCTTGGATTATTGGTGTGCAACCCAATTAATTCAGTGACCATGGAAAACAGGAGGGTGCTCTGTGGAAAACTTAAAATAATTGTGACCACCAATCCTAGTTCTGGTTGCACATTAGAAACTGGAATATGAAGGAGGAGTCTGAAAGCTACGTTCACCTCACCTTCACGCATGTCAGCCTACACAGAGCAACTGTGTCCCACGCTGGATGAGTGAAAATGGCCATGATGAGCCTTTAAAAAGGAAAAATTTGGAAGGCAGCTATGCTCACCAGTATACCACTAATGCAGATCGGTGGTGGTGCACACCTTTAATCCCAACATTCGGGAGGCAGAGGCAGGCAGATCTCCATGAGTTCGAGGCCAGCCTGGTCTACAAAAGCTAGTTCCAGGACAGGCTCCAAAGCTACAGAGAAACCCTGTCTCAAAACCGTCCCCACCCCATCCCCCAAAAAAGGGAAAAGGAAAAGGAAAAATTTGACATTTGCTGTAACATAGATGAACCCAGAGAATTTGGTATATAAAAAAGACTCAGGCGTGGAAGGACAAATACCATGTTTTCTTATTTATACATGGAATCTAAAGGAGCCTGGACTGGAGAAGTAGAGAACAGAGTGATGGATAAGAGGAAGGGTGGGAAGGTCACATTAGGAAAGCCAAGGTCCTGACTAGGGGTACAGAACACACTCAGATCGCATCTTACAGACCCTGTGCAGAGAACACCAATAGCAACATACCACATTCTTAAAAACTGCTGAAAGAACTAAAGTGTCTTTGTCACAAAAATAACCAGGAGATGACAGATGTGTCCATTAGCTGGTCATGCCATAGTGCAAGCATTCATAAAACACCGCATTGTGCCTTCCAAATACTTACTTTATTTGTTAAAGACAAAGTTTTAAAATCTTTAAATAAAATAAAGTTTTTTTTCCAATAGTGTCAGCTTGAGGTATTTGTGAGAATTAAATGGAATAGACAGACATTATAGAGAACTGAGTATTTCAGGAAGCATAGTAAGTGTTCAATAAAAGTCAACTTTTAAAATAAATTTGATTGTTGTTGCCAGTTCTTATAGTATATTATGACAACAGCTTATGTTAATGCCCTAATATATTTCATATACATAGAACATGTTAATGGGAACTATATACATATTCAAGTCTGGATTTTAATATCACACAAGTCAGACACTCAGAGCTACAATATAAAAGGTACATTTGGAAGAAGTGAGGTACATGCAGATGTGACAGACGAACATTTATTTTGGGGTTGGCACAAAAGTCGATTGAGCTGTCTTTGTTAACTAGTTTAATGGACTCTTGTTGACAAAACATGTGGCCATGCAGCTAATTTGAGTGGGCTTGTGGCCTTTTTCATTATAATTTTATAATTAGTTTAAAGTACATTTTATAATTTAGAAACAGTTTGTAGGATTTTACAGAATCATTAAATAATTTGAGGGTTTTTAAAGATAGTCTTTGAACAAACTGGTTTTGAAAAATATATCATTCAATCAAGTGCCTTTAATGTTATCTCTGTTTGTGTGTATCTTAGTTAGGGTTACTATTGCTGTGATGAAACAAAAGAAAGTTGGAAAGGACAGGGTTTATTTGCCTTATGCATCCTGAATCACAAGCCATGAAGGGAAACTGAGACAGGAACACAAACCAGGCAGGAATCTGGAGGTGGAAGCTGATGCAGAGACCATGGAGGGGTGCTGCTTACTGGCTTGCTCATGGCTTGCTCAGTCTGCTTTTTTATAGAACCCAGGACCACCAACCCAGGGATGGCACCTCTCACGATGGGCTGGGCCCTCCCCCGTCAATCACTAATTAAGAAAATGCCCTACAGGCTTGTCTATAGTCCTGTCTTACAGACACATTCTATTTTCTGTAGCTCCCTCCTCTCCAACGAATCTAGCTTGTGTCAAGTTACTATAAAGCAAACCAGCACTGTGTGTGTGTGTGCACGCGTATGTGTGTGTACATACGTGTGTGTATACACGTACGTGTTTGTATATACATGTGTGCTTCTTGCTCATAAGGTACTTTAATGACACCAGGTTCAAACTGCAGGGATAAATACTTAGAAGCAAATACTAACTTTAATGTATAAAGGAAAGAAAGCAGAGAAATCTTGAGACTACGATGGAACAATTGGATCCCATGGTGGTTCCTGCATCTGTGGTGATAGAGACAGAAGCAGCAGGTGGTACTGGCACAGTGCATGCCTTCCCTGCAGATGGATCTATTTGCCAAATATCAGAGAAAAATAAAAGATATTAAGAATTTTGATTGGGTAGGCCAGAATTTGAATTGATAGTTTTGGTACTAAATTATCCTTAGAAGTAAGTAAAAGAACAGGCTAATCTTCATCTAAAATCAAAATGAGATTTCCACATTAATGAAACCTAATTTATAAAAGTCAATTAAAATGTGTTTACAAACTTACATTCTAAAATCTACCCCAGTGCCCTTTAAAACAAGTGCAGATATTCTTCAGGGGTATGTTTCTAAGAAGCACTTCCAATGCTTTGCCAACAAAAGGTCTAAATTGAAGTCATTTGGTTTAAAATGAGTAAGGTCAATCATGAATTCCAAACTGTTTTTCTTCATTTTCCACCATGTCACATGCATTAGAGAGGAAACAGAGCCATGGGTGACAAAAGGTAAAGGAACTTTGTTTTCTTTTCAAAAATGTCTTAGATTTATTCTTTTTATTCCTTGAGTGTTTTTCCTGAATGCATGTATACATACCACATGCATGCCTGGTGCCTGCAGAGGTTAGAAGAGGATGTCAGATCCCCTGGAACTGGAATTAAGGGTGGTTGTGAGCCAACTGGTGAGTGCTGGGAACTAGACCTGGCCCCTCTGAGGTAGCAGTAATCTCCTGCCCTAGAGCATTATATTTTTGGAGGAAAATTAAATTTAAAATAATGTGCATAGAATTTTGCATTATGGAAACAGTGCTAACTGATCATGTGTCTTCGCATTTATTTGGTACTGAAATGCATAACGGGGGACACAGAATGCATAAAAAATCCAGCCAAACAGGTGCATTTATCACTGCCACCAGGACAAATGGAGGCAAGCGGAAAACATTTATTTAAATGACCTATGCAGGGTGGAGGAGAATAACAGGCAAAGATAAAATGTGCTGGGGGGGACTTTATAGGCCTTTTTCCTCCCTCACCAAATACCAAAGGCATTAGGAGCGAGACAATGGACACAAGCAGGCTTATTTGGCCTCATTTCTGACAGAGATGGGAGGAAAGGGACAGCGGGTGGCCTTGACTTAATGACCTCATTGTAAATCCATTTGTTTCAGAAAGGCCAATCTGTTCTCAGTGTGTCAGTCTAGATGAGTTGAATTACTGCCTCCATCACTGTGAGTGATCAGATGGTATATTATAAGCTGGAAACTTGCCAATTCTTGCCTGATACAGAGGTGGTTAAAACCTTTGATGTCTAATAAATAGAATATACTTCATTGGTGAAGGCTTAGTTTGGATATTAGTCTGGGGAGCAGTTTACTTCATGTTTGAAATCCTACAAGTTCTAAGAAACAGATTAAATTCAAGAATGAACACTAGTGGGCTTGGATAAAGTATGGTTTATTCATATTCAAAAGATTATTGTTTAAAGTGGATCAACAAAGAGGCCTCAGCTTCTTTTTTACCCGAGATTATCAGAAAATTAGCCTTGATCAATTAAGTGTACGTGTGCCAGGTATTCAGTATGAGGATTAGTTTTCTCTCAGAAGATCTGTAAAAGTGAATATGGGGGTGGAGAAGGCAATTGTTGACCCTGACTTAAAGTTTCAAAAGAAAAATCTCATGGTAGTATCTCTCTTCCTTTCCCCTCATGCCAAAGAACCGTGGAGATCTCTATTAGGGTTGTAAGTAGCACTAGAAGAGATTGATAACTTATTATCTTTAAACTTATATTTGTTTATTACTTATTTTACATGTATGGGTGCTCTTGAGTGTATGTGTACCACATGTGTTAACTGCCAGAAGAGGCCAGAAGAGGGTGTCAGACCCCCTGGTACTGAGTTAAGCTGAGGGTTGTGAACCACCCTATGTGGGTTCAGGGAACTGAACCCAGGTCTGTGGAAGAGCAGCAAGACTTCAGAGCATCTTAACCTCAGAGCCATCTCTCCAGTCCACCAGCTTTTACCTTCTTTGAGCAGCATATAAAACTCCACATGCTCATTAACTTTAGACTCCCCACTTTAGACTCTTTTGCTGTTCCTGATGAAGGGTAGTTAAGAGGGAAATATATAAATACAAGAAGTGAAGTACAAATTGTGTTAGTGTAGATGAAACCCTATGCAGATGGGTATATTTACTGGGTGAGTTCACTTTGAAGTTGACCTCAGAATTGGATGCTAGTCAGTGGGAAATCAATGCCCTGGTGGGGTGTCCCTAGATGGAAACAGGGAGCTTGGAAGTCAATAATCCTCGACCCCTTCTGATGAGTACATGAATTCAGCCATGGATACTTCCGTGGGTGTCCTTCTCCACACAGCTATCATCAACAACATCCCTCCAACTCACTGACACCATAGGACTCTTTCACGTTTTCTTCATTTGTCTGTTCACGGATATCTGGGTGAAATTAGAAGCACCAAGACATTACTTTCTGACAAGTCCACAACAGACCCTTCCTCAGTCATGTCAACTCTCTTTGGATTTGTGTGACCACCACATACACCTCACTATTCTGAGAAAATGCAAGTGCCGTTTTGGTAAAGGCACAATTCCATCTCCTCTTCTTGTATTATTTTCTAAGCCACTGTTGTCCTCTGTGAGACATACCCTCACCCCAAGAGAAAGGACAGTGTGAATGTCACTTAGCTGGGGGCTTTTGGAGAAAGGGACCACACGTTGCCTTCTTCTTTCAGTGATTCATTCCACATTCTTCATGTCATTGACAATGGGGAACCAAATGGACAACCTAGCTCCAGCCCTGGGTGTTCCTGGTCTCAGAAGACCTCATAACTCAACTGAATGTAAACTATGTATCAGCTACTTTACATCTCTGTGACCAAATACAACAGAAGCATAAGGCAGGAAAGGTTTATTTAGCTCCCGATTTCAGAAGGAATTCAGCCCATCATGGCGGGGAAGAGTGGGGAGCAGGGTAGAGATAGTGTAGGTAGCTGTAGTGTAGGAATGTGACTGTTCACATCAAGGTGAATTAGGAACAGAGAGAGCAGGTCAGTACCTGGTAGGTATAACTCAAAGGCCCATCCCTATTGGCCCAATGCCATCAACCAATGCCTCACTGCCTACAGGCTCTACAGCCTTCAAAATAGCACAAGCTGGGGACCTAGCAGGGAAAACACGAACCTGTGGGGGGGTGGGGGGTATCTGATATTCAAATCATAACACTACACCGTCTCTTACATAAACAATTTCAGAAGCAAAATCCCATTTGACACTGACAAGATAAAGAAGGATAAGTAGCATAAGCAGGAATGAAATTTCCCATGGCAAGAAAGTTAAGACCAGCGAGAGTGGCCCCAAAGGAGGATACATTTTCACAGGTCAAGAACATTCCAAAGGAGAATCTCAGAAACACAGGCAGGTTATAAGGGGTTCTGAGAGATCTCTATAACCTGTATCCTTTGCCAGTGGTGACTGATGCCCACAATCTCATTGTAATTATTCTTGTTAAGACAAGCTTTGAGGAAAAGCTAAAGTTTCTACTGTTTACTTACAAGTACTGTTTACTTGGTATCTTAATATTGAACTTGGGTTCCCTCGATTTTGGCATTTATTGTTTATCAATAAGAAGTTTCTGAACAGTTGAGGAATTCTTAGATGGAGAGATTATTGGTGTCCAGTTGCTCTCAATCCTTCTGATATTTTCTACCATTTATTAGCCAACATGTTTCTAAATTCTTTTAAATTTAAATAGATGTATCTGCTGTACCTTCGGGTCTAACCTAATGTGCTCTCTTCCTGTCTCATTCCATCCATTTGACTCAAATTCTTCCATTCTGTTGGATTTAAGAACTACCATCAACTGCCATTCTTCCACTGGTGGGACACACATCTACCTATTAAGTACTATAACCTGGATCTTCAGGTTGTGTTCTATTTATTCTATTCTATTTGTTCTGTTCCTTCTATTCAGTACTATGTGGCTATATTCTGAAAAAGGGAGAATATTCCATCTTTACATATATTTATCCAATAGGAGACTGAGATAATTGAAAATAAGAACTAGGTATTGTCCAGTTTTTCAGCATTATGTTTACACATTTTCCTTTTATTGAAAATAGATTCTGTTCTCACATAATAGATTATTGTTTCTTCTCCGTCCACTCTTCCAAGTTTCTCCCCACCTCCCGTTTCATACAGATCCACTCCTTCCATCTCTCATTAGACAAGAACATGCTTCTAAGAGATAATAACCAAATATGACAAAATAAAACTCAATAAGATAAAGCAAAGCTCATCATATTGAAGTTATACAAGACAAATCAACAGAAGGAAAAGAGTCCAAGAGAAGGCACAAAAATAAAATAAGAGACCCACTCTTTCTTTCATTCAGGAATCCCATAAAACCCTAAACTGGAAACCATAATATATATGCAGAGGCCTTGGGCCAGACCCTTGTAGGCCCTATTCATATTGCTTTGTCTTGGTGAGCTCATATGGGCCTGTTCTCTTGGTGTTCTCCATCCCCCCTGGCTCGTAAACTCTGCCTGCCTCCTCTTGGGATATTAAAGATGTGTTACATTTGTTTACGTCGAGGACTATTACTTTAACTATGTAAAGGTGTGCTACACTTGTTTATGCTGCATTTGTTTAATGGTGTAAAGATGTGTTGCTTTGCCTGCCTAGGGCACCTGATTATTCTAATAATAAGCTGATCGACCAATAGCTAGGCAGTAGAGGGACAGGCAGGGCTGCCAGGCAGAGAGAAAAAATAGGAGAAGGAATCGAAGCTCCAGGGAGACCTAGAGAAGAGAAGGAGGGTGAAAGAGAAGGAGAGATGGAGAGACCCAGGGCCACCTAGCCAGGCAGCCACCAGCCTGCCAGACACGAAAGAAGCAGGAGAAGTAGAGCATACACAAAGAAAGGTAAAAAGCCTTGAAGCAAAATGTTGATGAAGAGAAAAGGTTCAATTAAGTTGTAAGAGCTAGAAAAACCGAAACGAAGACCAAACATTCATAATTAATAATAAGTCTCCATGCCATAAGTTGGGAACTGGTTGTGGCCCAAAAGAAAGCCTGCCGCATCCTCTTCCATGTAGTTGGCTGAGCTCTGAGGGAAAATTTGATGGAGACACCCCATCTAGAGCTGTGTGTTCCATGGGCCCCCTCCCCTTTCCTTAATGCTCACATTTCTAATCACAGTCTTGGCAAATGTGTTGCAATTCCTGTTTGTGATAGATAGAAAACACCTCTTTTCATTGGGAAAAAAACTAGAATTGTGGGGAAAATATTATAAGACATCCTTCAAATGTATTTGATTGGGGAGTTCAAGTTTCCTTTCCTTTTCAAAAGTGTGTGTGTGTGTGTTTGTGTTCACATGCTTGCATGCACGTGCGTGTGTGCACATACACACATACACACACATTTGTGGGAATCATTGTGGGGCCATATATGGGTGTTGGATTCTCTGGAGCTGCAATGACAGGTGGTTGTGAGCTTCATGGCATGGATGCTGGGAACTGAACTCGGTTCCTCTGCAGGAGCAGTGTGCACTCTTAACCACTGAGCTTTCTCTGTTGCCCTTGAGATTTTATAATAGTAAGCATTTAACTACAGAAGAGAGGATTTCTTTCCTTCAGATCAATGTACAAAGGAGAAGAAAATAATACCCATCTTTCAATGGCAGGCACTCCCACCACTGACGCCAAGTTGAATGCCAGTGTAGTTTGCTATAGTCCAGACACTCATGTGTTAATGACCTGATCCCCAGGGTGGTGCTATTGGGGGGCATTATGGACATTTAAGGTGTGGAGTTTGGAAGGTCACAGAGTGTAATGGATGGTGTAACCCACCCTCCTATCTTCCTCTTTCCCCTTCTCTCATTCCATCTCTACCCCCTTTCTGGATTGAGATATGAGCTCTCCTTCCACTGTGAACACCCATCATGTTGCTCAACATGGGTCTATCCAATATGGTTATCTATTCCTTGATTCAAACCTCCAGAAGTATGAGCTACAACAAACTTCTCTTTCCTCCCTAAGAGGTCTGTGTCCCTATGGCTGGCATTTTGTTATAGCGATGCATAGCTGACTAGTAAGGATGCTTTGAAGGCACAGCCGTTTCCATCTGGAAAAGGCATGATTGACTATGGAAAAAGTAGCTCAGGACACCTCTGGATGGTGACATGAGGCTGGCTGAGCACAGTCCTTTGGATACTTGTTTGAACTGGAAAGTCAGAAGAATTAAATTGAGCCTCCAAGCATTTACTGTCTAAATTTAGTGTGCCCACAGTAATTGCATCACTCAACTGTGGCATGGCTGTTATTTTTTCCTCTACATCTTTGTTCCTCATTAACTGTAGCCTTCTCTTTGTAGTAGATCCTTGGGATTAAGATTCGCTGGCTTGCTTGTTCTATAACCAGCTGCTTTATGTGCTTCCTACAGTAGACTCTGTAGTTCGGTGCCTCTTCATGCAGAAGGTTTATCATTCTAATTCTTTTTAGTTTAGGCAACCACATCTCAAATTTCTCAATAAACTGTGTGTACCACTGTCAGTATCTGTTCCAAGAAGAGGCTATACAGCTACAGGGTGTAGTGTTGAATACTTTTCCCCACAATTCTCCAATTGTGAGAGCCTGTGTCAAGAGCTAGATTCTCAGTGACTACTAGGGACAAGGAGCTTTGGTCCAATATCACACACACAATAAAATCTTTCTTGTTTTCAAGCTATGGGGATTTCTGGGTGTTTGTTTATGAATATATGGTAATAATTTTAAAGGTTTTTAAGGGGCTATAATGGGTGAGATTATAACTTAAAAATAACAGCATATTTTTCTTGTTGCACCTATAGGGCAAAGGCTACAATTAATGACCTAAAATATTTTTAGTCTCAATTATAAATATAGAATTATATCCACTTGATATACTCAGAACACATTTGGAATGTAAAAACTCAACATATTTACTTCATCTAAAGCAACAATTGGGAAAAGGCCCTGGGGTTGGGTGGTCAAAAGTCCCTTTCACAGGGGTTACCTAAGACCATAGGAAAACACAGATATTTATATTATGATTCGTAACAGTAGCAAAATTACAGTTGTGAAGTAACAATAGAAATAATTTTATGGTTGGAGGTTACTACAGCATAAGGAAGTGTATTAAAGGGTCACAGAGTTAGGAAAGTTGAGAGTCACTGGTCTAAAGTAAGATGTGAATAATGTCACATTCTTCCAGATATTCCCATTCTCATTAAGTAATTGTCCATTCTTCACCTTTTTGAAGTAAACTTATATGCAGATCTCTGAGAAAAAAACCCAAATCTTCTTTAACTGGCTCTCCTTTAAAAATGAGTTTACATCTTATCATATAGCTGAGGTCTCAATGCAGTTTCTGATATAATAGAAAATTAATATATGTACTTTCAGTTAATGAATCATCATAGCAAAAGTACAATTCATTACACAAAGGAAATGTCAAATAAATATTGGCTGAATTTGATTGGACTGTACTAGATTATAAGTCTAAAATCTTTTCAAAACCTCTCCTTCTGTAATCAGTGCAATTTGGAACCTTGTTTTCTTTTCTTCTCTAATGTTGGGGTCCATTATTTAGCTCTTATATGTGTTTATAAGTTGCTTACTTAATTAAGTGAATTAAGTGCCATTGCCAGCTGCGTGAACCTGGCTCACAGTATGGGGAAAGGTTCTCAGCATATCGGCAGCTTCTGCTGCCCTGCTCAGTGGGATGGATGCCACGCCCTTTGCACTCTGGGCTTTGGTCCTCAGAAATTATTTTCTAAGTCTCAGCTCTGTTTACCCTTTTATCAGTATCTTTGGGTGACCAGTGAAGGTCGTCTGTCAGCAACTTTGAAAAATATTCTACCAGAGCAATATTCCTAAACTCCAGCTTATATATGCAAGCCCCGGAGATCCTGCTAAATGCAGACTCTGGTTCGGTAGTATCGAGCCCAGGCCTGAGAATCTGCAGTTTTAATAAATGTTCCTTTGGGGCTGTTTCTGCAGACCCTTAGGACACACACTGAGTATTAAGACAGTAAAGAAAAGCATTCCATGCTTCCTTGTTTGTGGATGGGGATTTATCCCACTGCAATGTTATGATTTTATTTTTGTGCACCTCAGACCAGGGTGCATGCTGCCTGCGGCCACAGCTAACACTAACCACGCTTCTCCTCGGTATCTATTGCCCCAGTGCCCACTCTGTGTGTGCAAAAGAAGCACTATTGCTGAAATGACTAGTGAGCCACTGGAGAATGACAGGAAATGCATAGTTACAGGCAGCAAAATGGCACTCTTACAGAGTGGCTTTGAATCTGTGTCAAATGGACTTTTCAGGAGAAATTAAAACTGACAACGTACATTAAATTTTTTGAGAAACACATATTTGATTTGGATATTGTGGTCAAACATGCTGATAAATCTCCATTTCCCCTATTTGTGAATGAAATAGATTGCAGAACTCAATATAAAGTTATAATTAAGAATGCCCTAAAACTTTTATGTCACATAAGAATGACACTTTGTTATACCAGGGTTTTATAAAATCTAGAGACCATTACAACACAAACAGCACTCCTGGTGAGGAGGGAGAGTTTGAGAAAATGATCGTCACTGTACACTCTAGCTTTAGGCATAAATTTGTTTAAAGGATACATTTATATTCTTTTAAAAGATTTATTCATTTCCTTTATAGGGGTGTGTGTGTGTATGAATTTATGTACCATGTGCATGCAGTGCCCACGGAGGCCAGAAGAGGGAGCCAGATCCTCCTCTGGAACGGGGGTTACAGGTTGTGAACTGTCCAACATGGGTTCTGGGATTGGAACCCAGATCTTCTTCTAGGACAGTTAGTGCTGTTAGCTACTAATCTCTCCAGCCAGGTTTCATACTCTTGAATAAGCTTTGTACTTTATCACCTGGTAGGTCTACCCCTAGAATGCACACACATTCATTCCTTTATGTTCTCACTGTTACACACCTGCCATGCTGATGCCCCTGAACTAGCGGCCTCCAGGAAGATGCGAGGGACCAGACAATTATAACACTGAGCAGGAAGAGTTATGATACAGGAGCTATAAGGTGACAAAGAGTCATATAGAAGGGACCCAAGGCATCAGGAAAGCTTCCAGGGGGATGGGCCACCTAGAGGAAAAAGTGAACATTGATACTGAGCTAGAGAATGAACAGAGGGTAATACCAGTGGGGCCCTGGCTATAACACTTCCCTCATACTATGTACAAAGTTCTGAAGATGGTGGGTGCTACATAGACCTGTGGAGCTGAACCCAATGGTTCGGGCACCAGGCTGCAGAGAGCAAGGAGAGAAAAGGTGGGTGTTGTTAGAAGCCGCTCAAGAGCCAGGTCAAAAAACTAATTTAATCGAAACAACTTTGTTATCTCCACTTAAAATACATTACTAAGGTGTTGTACTTCTTCCTGGAGTCTGTGTTTTAAACGGGAGTAGCATGTTTGCATTTATAGCCCATTGTTAGGGGACCTTGAACCTTGGTGGTGACATGCACACAGTTCTTTCTGTCTTGTTGCTCGTGTTTTGATCTGTTTCCTGAACTAGACTATGACTTCCCACAAAGCAGGCCGTTTCCATTTGGACATGGCGGCCATCTGAGGATGTGGTACAATAACACAAAGTCCTTGTATGAAGTACAGGTCTTGTCTTCTCCAGCACACCTGCACTATGAGAATTCTCACCGACCCTGTGAAGGAGGATGCTGTTAAATATGGGACTTAAAAAGAACAGCAACTCTTTCCTGTAGTCATGGACTGGAGAATGTCTCTTAGTTGAAACGTTCTTGTCTTTGGGAGAAACACTCACACTTGTGTGTCTGTGAGTAAAGGTGCACAATCATGGCACAACAGGTCCACAGTGCAGCAGACCTGCTCCCGGGCAAATCCAATTCCATTTCTCCTGCCATACCAGGAAATTCACCAGACAAAGGAACTGGGGCTTGTGATGATAATAATACTTTTCAGCACTTGTGTGGTTCTTTCTGGTTTTGATAAGCTTCACAGGCATTTAATTACTTAATTGCCAGGTCCATGTTGAGGTGAAGAAACAAATATGGTTATCCCCATTTCATGGGGAAGGAAGTTGAAAGTGTAAAGGGGAGCTTGCTGCAGACTGGTTTGCAACTCAAGACTCAAACTCCAGAGTAGCTCCCAGAGGGCCGCTGCAGGGACCATTAGCAAGGCTGCTCCTCAAGGAGAAAACTAATCCTGGAGGCCTGAATGAGACAGAGCTGAGAATTACCATAAGAGAAAGCAAATGTGGTCGCCAAGATTGGTCCTGTGCTTCTCCTTTTCCCCTTGGAGCTCAGAATCAATTTCATGGATCCCTGAAACCATACATTAGCCTTGGTGCTGGGGCCTATGACCTGTCCCGCAGGTGTGAGTGACTTCCTCTTTGAAGGCAAATTATTCCTTGAGGAGACCAAGGCACAGTTCAGCAGAGCTATGCTTCTGACCCCTCCGAGATGCCCCCGTGGCTGGAAACTTGGCCATGGATAGGGCTGACTGGAAAGTAGGCATTTCCCATTGTCCCCTTTCCTGGCCTTTGCCAGCTGCTCACAGCTGGTGGAATGATGTGGGGGTGCTTATTGTGAAGCGGGAGCTCGAAGCAAAGCTCATTTTGAATTCAGATTATTGGAAAAGCTTGGGGTGACTAGTTAGAGAAACTGGTCTATAAGGCACATAGTGTTCCAGCTTTAAAGAGAAAACAATTAGGAATTAAAAAGGCTCAGCCCATGGTGAGCTGCGCAGAGGTGCTCTTAGGCAGATATGATGTAGTCTCTGAAGTGGGCAGGGTGCAGCATTCAGCAGCCCCAAGACTTGAGCGTGGCCAGATAATGCTCAATGAACCCTCCGAGCTGTAGCCAGCCACAGTCACGGCTAATGCTAATTGAATACTTAATATTTGCTACACTTTGGATGATTCGTAGTCAACAAGACATCCCCAGAACTAATCTGGCCACTTTTATTGTAGGTCAGTAAACTGTTTAAAGGTTCCATTTTAGGTACTGTTTTTCAAATTTGGCCTTTATTTCTGTGATTTCTGTGTATGCAAATACTTCTGTAGGAAGAACATCTTGGAATGTTCTCCACCAAATCCCTCTGGAACTCTGCCTCCTTCCTTCAGGCTACTCCTGCCACGACATTTTGAGCCAGAGAAAGGAGTCTACGAGCAGGGTTGAGCTGAGAGATGAGCCCAAGTTCTAAGGCAGCAGTCATTTGAATCTCATTTTAGCAAAGGATGAAACCAAACCAGCCTTCTCAATAGAAGCAAGGGCATCAAAAGCCTCCACTCACTGAACCATACCCTCTGTGTCCTTCGTACACACTATCTTATCAACTCGTTATCAACTCATTATCATCTTACCTACTAATTACACCAATCATTCAGAAAGGATTAGAAGTCAAAACACACAACTTTGTATTTTTTTCTCAAATAAGTGTCTTTTTAATTTCTTATAAGAAGGGAAATCAGAAACCATCCAGTCAGTCCTACTTAACTGGGAAACTGAGACTTAGGGAGGTCACATCGAAGGGGGAACGCTAACTCTATGTCCTCTGGTTCCCTCTCCTTGCAGTGGGACTGAAGGGCGGTGGGCATGAATTTAGTACCCTGAGTGTCAGATTTGCCAGTCGCCACCACGAGCTCTGCCATTCAAGGTTGCCTTTCTCCTTCCTTCGCGCAGAAGGGATAGAGGCAGAAGCCCGCTGAGGATGCTGGGATATCTGAAGACTGCTGCTACCCCTTACTATGCTACATTGCTTCTAAACGATGGTCTAAACTAGAAAAAGCCAAGTGTGCACCTGAGGAAGTTTTTACTCTCTGCATCCTAACCAGTGTTTTCGGGTTTTTATTATTGATGAAAAGACTTTAAAAACAAAACAAAACAAACAAAAAACCCGCATAAAACATGTTATCCCAGAAGCTAAATCACAAAGTCACAGCACTCCTACACAACGGAATTTACCTGGTCATGTATCTTTGATGTAAAAGCTCATGCAAAATAAAAGATTTTAGAGTATAGAAGACTCTGAAATGTGACTTTAAAAATAATTACCCAGAATTCCCAACTCTGGCTCCAAACTGTACGGAGACTGAAATTATCATCCAAGACAGCATAATCAGGTCTTTCTGAGAAACTCCCATGCTGCTTTTTGAAGAAGAGGCTCCAAGGAGAGAATGTGGGTGCAAACCACGTGGGTGGTCGCTGTCCTTCCTCTGTCTCCTGTGGGTGGCCCTGCAGTCACTAGAGCGATCCATCACTCCAGGACTGCAGATGTCTTCGGGACTAAATGGGACGGTAACTCAAGCTGAACTTGGGGCTTTTTACTCCGCAGCCAGAAATGCAGGACTGCCAGACTCTACACAAAGGTGGCTTTGGTTTTTGCTACCTTCATAGTTTTAGTGCTTTGCTAAGTGTTCATCTATCTACCATTTTCTTGCTAGCAATTGTCTTGAAATCAAGTATACATTCTTGATGCTGTATTCAGTTTACACTGTCGATTTACAGACTTCAACTCAAATGTCACATCGAAGAAGCCACAAGAGCGGTGGTTAAACTTCTCGCAAAACTTTCAGAATGTCTTTCAAACGGTGTGTTTGGTATTAAAGAGGAATAAGTTAAAATGTGACCGTTTTAGAAAAGAAGCCTTGTTGGTGAACATACAGGTGTTTATTATATTGAGAATATCGTGTTCTATGATAAATCTTACCATGAAATATTTCAGGCTGTCTTAAATGGTGGCATTAAAAAATAAAGTCGTGGACACCGAACAGATGGACTGAATTAAGCACCGTTTCAATGCCAAGTTCAGCTGTGTCTGAATGGTGAAAAGAGGTAGTCATTTAAAGGCTTGTTAGTATTTTTGAGGAAAAGGTATTTTTTTCTTCTTTTCTTTTTGTCAACAAAAGAATATTTAACATCTATGATACATATATTCTGAGATCTTGGAAAATATGAAGTAAAAATAACAGTCAATCACTAAGAATAAATTTAAATGGAGAATAAGTTTGCTTTAAGTTAAAAATGACCAATTTCATTAAGTTTTAATAACTATTATAAAAATTGGGTTTGAGGCACATGATGATTTTAGGGGTAAATTTATTTAATATTAATAAGCAAGGCCCAACTACTTTTAGGAGATGCTGTTTTGAAGACAAAATGAGATATCAAATAACACTCATAAAAATGAAAGTCTGAATTTATTGTCCACTGAACAGAAACACCTTTATCCTCTGGTAAAATATGTGCAGCTTCGTAACGTTAAAGAAAATTGTTCTTTATAAGTGTATGATTTATATTAAGACAACCTCAAGTATTGGAAGACATTTAAGCAATTTTAAAATAAAGCCGGGGGCTGGGGAATTTAGCTAAAGGTAGACTGTGAGGCCTTTATGCACAAGGACATACTGGTTCATTCCCAAGCCTGTACCTCTCCTCCAATAAATGAATTGAGAATTGAACTGGACAATGAGAATTTAAAATACATATTAGAAGAAAGAGGGGTTATTGGTATAGTTATTTGTATTAGAAGAATCCATGAGGCCTATAAAAGGAATGTTTCTCTGGAGGGAGATTTGGGTTGATAGTGATTGTCCAAACAGTTTATAATCTCCTTGGATCTTACCCAGATCACTGTGCACCTGTTGGAATATCTGAGTCTATTTCAGAACTCAGTCTCTGCAATGTTGCTGAATCAGTGAGATGACATTTAAGGAAACAACCAGAAAAATACATAACATGCAACTTCTGCTACCAAGTCTATATTGCGTGCTCCTGAGCGACACTGTAATTTTGTTAAGCATATGAAACATCTAGCCATTTGCTTCACGGCATTTAGTACAGTGGAGGTTAACAGATATCTAATTAATAAATGGTCACTTGGAGAATAGATCCATTTTCTTCAAATCAAAGGAAAATACATGCTAAATAATGATATATAAGTACCAACTTTCTCTCTAACCCTGAAATGGCCCCCAAGGAACACATCTTTTTCATTATTCTTCTCTTCTCTGTCCTGTCCCCAACCCTCTTCCTGCACCCAGCCCATCCAACCTGCTTCCTCAAGTTCCCATCCCTCCACCCCCTCTCCTCCACCCTTAGTTTACCCAGGAGAGCTCTTTGATTTCCCCTTCCCAGGGAAATCATACATGCCTCTTTGGCCTACAGATTAAGCTCTGTAAAGTAACTTATTGCAGTTGCTTTAAAAGACTCCAATGATGGTTTCTCAACATTTCATAAAGTATCCCTGCAGCTTTTCTTCCTATTGCTACACTAAATATCAGCCTTTATAAATCTGTCAGCTGTACGTTTGCTGTATAGTCTTGTGGGCTCCATGTTGTAGAAGAAGCAAGGAGACTCATTTTTGAGTCATAATAGAAGTTTTTGGAAACCTAAAAAAAGTAATATCCCCTTTCTTATTTACAAGGCTATGTGTATATAAATTAAAGAGATGTCTCCATTAAGATAAGGAGAATTTTTAGTTTTACATTTAAAAAATATTGAAAGGGAAGATAGAATATTAATCTTGTAGCCATAACTTTATACAAGGCAATGATTATAGATGTTAAATTTTTGAAATTATTTTGGGAAGGAGTAACTTGGGGGACTTACCCCATTTTTTTAATAGATAAGGAGGGAAATTGACTCCAAAGTACATATAGCTAAAATAAAGCTTTTTCAAAAACTAGAACAAGGCATAGTTTTGCTTATAAGGAGTTATTTATATAAACAAAAATATGTTTATAATTATATTATATTTTTATAATTATATCTATATAATTATAAATATATTTATATATATATTAAAAGATTGCTTAAACATGTTTCAATAATTTTTATAAGTTTAGTCAATAATTTGTATTTCTTTAACTAATAATGGCTTAAAAATAAATAAAAATTATTATCTTATAAATCAAGTAAAAAATTTTATTAATAAGTTGTGTAGTTTATAATTAAAATAAAAATTTTAAAGTTCATTAATTATATACAATATTTATATATACCATATATGTTTATATATAGCATATGTTATATTAAATGACTATATTATAATAATTAAATAAATTATCCAAACAGTAGGTTAAATAATTAATTATTAGGCAGTATCTCTTATTTTTAATAGTTTATATTTTAAGTAAGGTTATTATTAATAGTTTATAAGTTAATTGACTTATCAATTTGGAACTTTATGTTTTAGCCCTTTTAAATTTAGCTTAAAAAGTAATAATGAAGTTATTTTAATATGGAAACAAAAGTTATTACCCATAAATACTATATATGAGAAAATTGGCAATATGAATCCTTTATAATGTATCATGAGATAAATTAGGCACAGTAAAGAGACCAAAACAACTCCTTTATGGATGAAGAAAAGGTGATAAATTGTATTTTAAACTATTATGAGGATAACAGGATAACAGGACATGTGAGTTTAGATTTTAAAAACAAGTTTAAAAGATCAGATATTTTGTGCTATATTTTTTTCTATACTTGTAAGGTGAATGGTTTAATAAGAAGACAATTAGACATCTGAAGAAATATCCCTAGGGTTAGGATGAGAGTCTTTTAGAGTGAAAAACGAAGACTGTAAGATTTAAATTTAAAAGCAAGCAACAACGTGCTTTTTCCTGGCTGGTGAGAGAAAAGCAGGCTGCTGAATCTGAGACAGGCAGTAAAAGAGCAACTAGAGACAGACACAAAGAGTTAATTAGTAAGCGTTATAAAGGAAAATTTGTTTAGTTTTCTTGAATGTTTTCAATCGAACCGAAAAGGTTTATAGAGTTTATAGAGTTTTTACAAATGTCTGAGAGAGTGTCCTCTCTCTAGACTTTGTATTTGAATGAGCTAACCAGAGCTCCTGTAAGTGTCTAGATGAAGATAGAGGAGGAGTGGAAAGGGAAGGGTTAAATGGGAAGCTCTGGATGGGGGGAGTGGGAGGAGAGGAGGAAGGGAAAACTGTGGTCTGTGTGTAAAATAAATTTTAAAAAATATTATTTAAATAAAATAAAGTATAAAAATGATATATAAACATTGAATGAATGCATAGATGATGGCAGAAATTTCACTTGAAGTGATTTTTGTGGATCTTATATAAATATGTGATCTGTTGAAGCTCATGCATGTCCTCAAAGACAGCTGAGCCTTCTTAGTTGTCTTGTTCTTGTTATGCAGGCATTGTTTCTGTATTGCCATGGAAACACATAAAATGAGCTCAGTTTACCCTTTCCAAGCTCAGCCTGAAAGAAGCTAGTCCCCCAAGTTTCTGCTCACCGAACTGGAGTCTCTTCTTCCACTGAGACCATGTGCTAAGAGCCTAGCATAAATGATTACAATAAAGCAGTCCCACACTAGCTCAGAATGGAGTATAATAACTCACAGATCAACAGTCCTCTGGATGAGCAGGGAACAGGAATCAAATCCAGCAGCCAAGAGGGCTGCACATGTTTCTTCATCTGTTTATATAGTACATGTGGCCATGCCCAGAGTGTGTCAGTATCTTAAAGGCTATTGGCTGAAGGAGTTCCCACAGCACCTCCCTTTTTTGTCTAAATAAGAAAGTTATATGCCTCATAAAAAACTATATACAATAAGAACAAATATCAAGTATAAAAATTAGAATTACAACCAGCACAAATAATATCAAGCAAGAAACATATGTGAAATGTTTTAATAGCTATCCTATCCTAAAGAGTCTAAGACCTTATTTAGAAATAGCTTGGCCATGTCATGAGAGGAAGACAACTATGACTATCTAGTCTTCAACCCCATCAAAGACCTGAGAAGGGAAATAAT
>LOJH01020372.1:0-20780 GCA_001685095.1 Ellobius talpinus
ACTGGGAGTGGGCGTGGCTTGCCTCTTAAAGAGTCAAAAACCATAACAGTTCCTGCAGTCCTCAGCTGCCCTCTAGGAGTCTGGGAATCTGCAGCAGACACTTAGCCAATAGAGTAGATGTGTGCATGCATAGGATGTTATGAGAGTCCAGTAGACTTAGGTCAGAAACCTCCTCTGTCATCTGCGCTTTCAAGTGAACTCAAGCAAGAGGTCCCTGTAGGGGCTGTGGATACTTAATGTCATGATTCCTGTTATAGTTGATTTACCCACAGTCAACCATGGTCCAAAAATATTAAATAGGAAATTCCAGAAATAAACAATTCCTGGTTTGCCAGGCAGTGGTGGTGCACGCCTTTAATCCCAGCACTTGGGAGGCAGAGGCAGGCAGATCTCTGTGAGTTTGAGGCCAGACTTGTCTACATAGGGAGTTCCAGGACAGCCAACGCTAAACAGAGAAAACCCTGGTTCAAACAACAACAACAACAACAACACATTTCCTAGGCTTAAAAGCAGGTGTCATTCTAAGTATCAGATGAGAACTCACCCCATCCCACTCGGGACATGACATCTTTTTATTTAGCACATCCACACTGCTTGTACACTTGGGAGAGTCACCCGATGGAGGGTGTTCTCCGAGGCAAGCTTGTGTTCTTGTCGTTCTTGTTTTTCTTGATGCTGGTTCTAAAATACAAATTAACTGATAAAACAAGGATTCCAGAGCTGAAGCACAGCAAGACAGGGCAGGGAAATGGGGCTGAAAGAAAGAAAAAGGAAGGGAAAGGACATGACTGCCCCTAGGTAGGGTGGAGGAGAAATGTTATTGTAGCTATGTGGGAGAGCATAGCCAGAGGCAAGGCTATCTGGGAGAATCCAGAGTGCATGACCAGGCTGAGCTGGGCCCTGTGGGGAGAGGGTGAGGGGAAGGGAGAAGGGAGAGAGGAGGACCAGGCTCAGCAGCCAGGAGGTCAGAGGTCCAAAAGGGGCGGGTAATCAAAATGTCTGGATTACATTGGAAAGAGCCTCTGGGGAAGGGCAGCCAGTCCCTGAGCTGAAGAGTTCCGGGTAGAGGGTGGGGTATGCAAGCCATACCCTGTAACAGTTAGGGCCTGGAGGATGCTGGGAGAACCTGGTGGCCAGGTCCAGCCAGCTTTGATCTGTTAAATAGGCACTTCAACCTTTTGTCCCAGGTTTGAATCTTAGCAGGGGCTATTGGGAGTTATCACCCAATAGGAGGGAGGGCATCTGCACTATTGTGATAGCAGCAACCAGTTAAGAAGTGACAGCTCTATACCACATTTGAAAACATTTATTTATTATTTATGTGACTGTGTTATGTGTACCTATGTGTTTATGCACCACTTGAGGGCAGGTGCCCTTGGAGGCCAGAAGAGGGTATCAGATTCCATGAAACTGAAGTTACAGGCCCACTGTGAGCCACCAGGGTGGGGTGCTGGGAACGGAACCCAGGTCCTCTGCAAGAGCAGCAAGTGCTCTAACCACTGACCCATCTCTCCAGCCCCTCTGTGTCTCAATTGATATGATGCAATGCCTTATTTTATGTCCATACAGAAGCAGACACTAAGATGAGCATGTGGAACAAGATTGTCAGCTTCAAAGAAAACTTCAGTCCTCCAAATCCTGGGGCCCATTTCCCTCTACCCAAGGAGCCATTCTGCATCACTGTCAGGGACAAATGGTTACTGGTGGTGCCTACTGCCATACTAAAGCACAAAATGTCCCCCAGGCACACTCAGTACTTGTGGTTCTTCTTAGCTCTTCTTAGCTCTTCTCAGCCCACCCCCTTCCCTAAACTTCTCCAGCTCATGGGTCTCCCGTCCCCTAGCTTCTCATCCCCATATAACCCTGCCATTTCTCCTCTTTATTGTTTTCTTTTCTTTGGCCTTCCCTCCCTTGCCCCTCGCTCTTGGTCATCTCCTCTCTCACCCACCCTCCTCTTCTGTCCAGGCTGCTGGCCATGTTCACTGCTTTCTCTCCCTGCTCTGGACTCTTCCAGATGCCTCTGACTGTCCTTTCTCTCATATCTACAGGAGAAATCTTCCCCTCAACCATACCCAGGAGCAGTTATGTTCTCAGTTTATACATCTGGTGCCCAAACTCTCAGTTTATACAAAGTCATTCATTTCATACATTTCTTATCAAAGCAGGAAGATGAGACAAGGAAGGGACCCAAACCACTGAACTGGAGTATTGACAGCCAGCTGAGCTCTGTGCCCGTGAGAGCCTCTGCAACCACCATGTTAAGGCAACCAATCCATCCTGGCTCCTCCTCCAGGTCTGGGAGAAACTTGCTGGCTGCAAGGCCCTGGCACAGCTTAAGGGCGTAGAAAAGATGTCTGTGATAACCACCAACACAGCCTCCTTCAGGCAGCTTGCAGGAGCTTCATAATGAACCAGTCCCCACTCCCCTCCGGTTTACCATGGTCCTAATTAGGTTTTTGTCAACTTGACATAGCTAGAGTTAAATGGACAAAGAACTTCAGTTGAGAAAATGTCCCCATCAAATTGCCCATAGGCAGGTCTGTGGGGTATTTTCTTTATTGCTAATTGATATAGGATGGCTCAGGCCACTGGGGGCAGTGCCACACCCAGGCAAGCAGTCCTGGGCTGTATGAGAAAGCAGACCGAGTAAGCCATGAGGAACAAGCAGCATTCCACTGTGGCCTCGGCTTCAGTTCCTGACTCCAGGTTCCTGCCTGGAGCGCTTGCTTTGTTTTCCCTGGTGATAGGCTATACTCTGCAAGCTGAAACAAACCCTTTCCTCCCCAAGTTGTTTCGGCCACCATGTTTCAATCACAATAGAAAACAAGCGAGGACGGTCACTGACCTGCATCTACTGCCAACTCTGTAATCCAATATGTCCATTTTTGTGCATCCTTAAGGTTTCCTGTTGCCATGCAGGCTAACACAAACCTTTGTTGGTTATCTCAGGTACCTTGTTATGGTAACAGAAAGCTGAAAACACAGTGGGATTGGCCCTTCCTTAAATGACACCGAGGGAAGCCATCTCACTCTAACTGACAGTATGTCAGGCAGGGACTGTCAATCACTTCATATCTGACACAGAGCCTTGGAGGAGAGCAGTACCATCCCAAATGAGAAGACAGACCTGGAGATGGTCTCAGAGGCAGTGCATGGCAGAACTGGCCCTTGAACTCCAGCATCTCTGGTTCAGAGATTCCCTGACCCCATCATGTTGTTTATTTTTAAGCAAAACGGGTTTTGGCTAAATTACAATTCAGGCTTATGAAAATAAAATGCCACCAATGCAGGTGGTCTTTATGATTTAGTATCAAGTTTTATCTGGGCCATGATCTTCTTAAGACAAGCTTTTTCTCTCCTCTTCCTTAGGAGAGGAGAGGCCCCAGTCCATACATATTTGCCTTGATTTTCCTGTACACACACATGCATACACTCTCATGCACATCACACACATGTATACACACACACTCAAAGAGGCAGACATGCTTCTTCTAGTCTCCTTTGAACTGGAGAAAAGCAACCATAACCACGGCTTGGGGATGAAGTTTAAGGGCAAACTAAATATTTGGATAGGATGCCATGATGATTTGGTTTTGACATTAAAAAGTGAGAAGCATGCTAATTCGCACAACTTCCTGGAGTTGAGAGGAATTTCCCACCATGCATTGCAGGAGAGGAGGACAGAGACAAATGGAAGGAGCTGCATGCATTGGTTCTCTGCTCTGCATGTGGGTGTGGCCTCATGGTACAATGCCGTCAGGTATATGTCAAGACACACATACACTGGATAAAACAATGAGAAAGGGGAATAGGGACTCCAGCACTGCCACCGGCTAGTGACCTGGAAGCAGTCACTCACCCGGACCCGAAGCCCAAGTCTTTGAGAACTGAATGGATGGGATGACATTTCTCTATCCACGCAGACCTGACAAAGATAACATTTTCCAGTTAAACATGGAATTCTGCTGAGGGACACGCACCTTAACCAGCAGGAATGGATGTGTTTGCTTAAAGTAGCCAATGTTTATGAAGCCCTTAGTACAAGCTAAGAACTGGGCAAAGCACTGTGACTCAGTTCCCTCAGCCCTACAGTGCCTTCATTCTCCCACACTGATTGATAGGGAGATCGAGGCTCGGTGATTTGCCCAAGTTACAGAGTAGAAAATAAAAGCAAAATGAAAAGATGAGAAAGACTGGCAAATCCAGTGTTCCCTGGAATCTGCTCCAGAGGGGGCAGGGAGAGCTGCAGGCTATTGCCCAGTAGAAAAAAGAGAGCAGAGGCCTGAACACCTCATGAGCCTCTGGCTGGCGGCAGCTCAGGAGTGTAACCGGATCTGCTTGGAGAGGACACACTAGCCATCCACGGGGCCAGAAACCTGAGCTGCTCCTGAGAGGAGCTGGAAGGCAGCCAAGGACCTAGGGACTTGTCCTATCTCAGCTTCACCCTCAAAGGCTAAGGAGCTTTTGGCTCTGGTTAACGGCGCCGGCTCAGATCAGTGCCAAGGAACCACTGGCCATAATGAAGATTAGAACCCCCTCACCAGCAAGCTTTTTGGGAAGAATGCCAGGTCCTAAGTCCCTTCCTCCTACGTGTTCAGTTCTGTGACCCCCCCCAGCCCTGGAGCTGACTGTCCTTGCCATGGGTAGGTCTACAGTTACTATTTCAACATTGTGCCCTGGGAATTCTGTCTCTTCCTCTTTCCCGGGAACCTCCTCACCACCTCTCCCTCCAGTGGAGCAACCTGTAACTATGACACCTATGGATGCCACTCAGACTCACCTTGGGAGGAGGAAGAGGAAACTGAGTATAAATGAATCCATACATCAAGTGTTGATAATGTTGAAAGAAAAAAATATTTTTGAGGCTGGTCTTGTTCTGTGGCCCAGGCTACCAGGCTAGTCTGCTATTTGCCACTGTTGCCCAGGAAAGCCTTGAAATCATGATAATCCTCCTGCCTCAGCTTCCTAAGGAAGTTCTTCGTTTAATTTTTAAAAAATGCATTGTATGTTTTAAAAAGCAAAAGAACATTCTAATGGCATAGACAAGGCTCTGGTTTACAAAGCTGTCCTTTTATAACGTCATAGTGATGCTTCATGTTTACTTGGGTGTATCCCACACAACTAGTTCACATGACCTCTAGGATATCACTCTTACCTTCCATTCCCAGATGAAGAAACTGAGGCATAGAGAGGTGAAGTCATTTGCCCAAGGTCTCATAAATCACGAGAGGCAATTTACTAAGCCAGTTTCTACTCAGAGGAGGGATGATAGCTCCCCACTTGCTAGGTACTTGAAAGGTTACATTCTCTGAGAGATGAGGGCTTAGGACTTAACCCCGCCTTCCACCTCCCTTCTTTCTTACCCATCCTCCTTCCCTCCCATCCTTGTAAACAAGAGGACTTAATACCTGGAATCTGTCCCTCTTTCCCTCCCTTCATCCCTTTCTTCCCTCCCTCCTTCCCTCCTTTTCCCACCCCATCCTTGTGGGGGAACTGAGGAAGACCTAAGTCAGTGGTTCTCAACTTGTGGGTTATGCCACCTTTGGGGGTCAAACAACCCTTTCACAGGGGTCATCTAAGACTAGTGGGAAACACAGATGCTTATAATTCATAACAGTAGCAAAATTACAGTTATGAATAGCAACAAAAATAATTTTAAGGTTGGGTCATCACAGCATGAGGAACTGCATTAAAGAGCTGCAGCATTGGGAGGGCTGAGAACCACTGGTCTAAGTTAATGTGTGTTGTTGGCATGGGCATAGCTCACACATCTCATTCTGAGTCTCCCTGGCTCTGACAGCAGACTGAACCAGGGCACCTTTGTCCCCCTCACTTAGCATTTTATGTGATTAAAACTCTGACCCAGAGAAGTAGAAGAGCTGTCCCAGGGCCATACAGGGAGGAAGCCACTGAGAAAGCAGTCCTGTCTGACTGAAAGCCCCTTAGGATAAGCTAGAGTATGATGTGTCCCCAGCTTAGGCCGTGGTCTGTTCTTAACCTCCCACACTCAGGTCTGAACCCCCAGCCTGTGTTCTTGAAAGGAAAAGCACCCCTTCCAGCCCTGGCTATGACTTCCTGAGTTTATTCTCTTATTCCACCAGTTTCATGGTAGACAGGATATTGCACTTCTTGCCCTTTCCTGGGAACTTTCTGGACACATCACCTTTTGTTACCATTGTTAAAGTCCCCCTTCAAGTGAGATGCTGAAGGTCAAATGTCCGCTTCAGGCTACAGCAGGGACCAGCAGACATTTCATCTTCTGTGTGAGCCCTGGCTCTGTCAGTTTCTCCACTGGGCACACTCAAAGCATGGCCATTAGTCAGCGAGAGCTGCAAATGATGGAAGCATCTCCTGCTACCAAGGAAACGGAGTGTGGGCATCAAAGTGCATGGAGCTCTCTAGCTTTCTCCCACCACAAATCTGCAGTCTGTGTTGCGTGTGTGCGTGTGTGTGCGTGTGTGTGTGCATGTGTGTGTGGGTGGGTGTGCGTGTGTGTGTGTGCTCACGTGTGTTAACACATACACCAGCGCTTGCATGGGGACACCAGAGGAGGTTATCAGGTGTCTTGCTCTATCACATGCGGCCTTATTCTCTTGAGACAGATCTATCACTGAACCCAGAGTTGTGCTGGCAATTGGCACCCCAGTGATTCTCCTGTTTCTGCTCCCCACAGTGCTGGTATTATAGACACACGGCAGCCATGCCCAGGTTTTTTCTCACCTGGGCACTGGGATCTGAACTGAAGGCCCATGTTTGTGTGGCAAACGCTCTTCTTAACCACCAACCGTCCCCGCAGCCACTCTGCCTCACTTTGTAGTTGGTGACACCCTAGGTTCAGAACCAAGCCAATCCCTTGACCTTATGCCCATGTCATCAGGTTTTGGACCCCAATGGCCAAGGCCTATGACTACTGATGCCAAGAAAGTCATGTGATTTCATCTGCTCTCTGTGCCACTCCCGATAGTTTACATTCTGAGTGCTTCAGAGACCAGAGTTAGCCTGCGACCTCCAAATCTGTCATTTCCCTGAACGTGACGGTGCCATTCTAAGAAGAATCCTAAGTCTCCAGCGGAGCCTGCTCTGCCCACTCTCTTACCCCCTGCCCAGCACCCTTCTAGCCTGACCCCAGTGCACTAAGCAATCCCAAGAATAGACTCCTCCCCTACAGCGCACACAAACCTCCTTCGCTTATGCAAGTGGACATGATATCAGAGTCTGGGTGGGACACAGGTTGGTTTGTGTGTGTGTGTGTGTGTGTGTGTGTGTGTGTCTTCCTCTTTTTAATATTTTGCTTCCTCTGGGAAATGTGGTGGGTTGGAGTATTTTTTTCTAGTTCTCCATTCTCCTATGCTGGATTATGGACTCATGCTGCTCAATGTGACCTTCAGTTATCTCTGGGTCAATGGGTTTACCTCCTACGGCACTGATGTGGAGCTTATCATGGTCATCTGTGCAGCTTTCATCTATAATGAATATTATGGTTTGGATTTCCTTTTTCTTCTGACAGTGCTGGGGACTGAACCCCAGGCCTCACATATAGTCGGCAGGCTGAACTGCAGCCCAAACTGTATGGTTTTTTTTAAATTAACATTTATTTATTTATTGTGTGTGTGTATGTGTGTGTGTGTGTGAGAGAGAGATGGTACACTTGTGGAGGTCAGAGGACAACTTGTAGAAGTCAGTTCTTTCCTTCCAACATGTGGGTCCCAGAGATGGAACGCAGGTCATCAGGGTTGGCAGGTGGCACCTTTACCCATAGGGATGGAATGCAGGCCAGCAGGTTTGGCAGGTGGCGCCTTCACCCTAATGCAGGTCAGCAGGTTTGGCAGGTGGCGCCTTCACCCTAACGCGGGTCATCAGGGTTGGCAGGTGGCACCTTCACCCTAGTGCAGGTCATCAGGATTGGCAGGTAGCACCTTTACCCATAGGGATGGAACGCAGGTCATCAGGGTTGGCAGGTGGCGCCTTCACCCTAATGTGGGTCAGCAAGGTTGGCAGGTGGCGCCTTTACCCATAGGGATGGAACGCAGGTCATCAGGGTTAGCAGGTGGTGCCTTCACCCTAACGTGGGTCGGCAGGGTTGGCAGGTGGCACCTTCACCCTAGCGCAGGTCATCAGGATTGGCAGGTAGCACCTTTACCCATAGAGATGGAACGCAGGTCATCAAGGTTGGCAGGTGGCGCCTTCACCCTAACGCGGGTCATCAGGGTTGGCAGGTGGCGCCTTCACCCTAATGCAGGTCAGCAGGGTTGGCAGGTGGTGCCTTCACCCACTGGATCACTCCACCAGCACTGGTTTGGATCTTAATTGTTCCCGAAAGCCTCATGTGTTGAAGACTTGGTCTCCAGCTGATGAACGGTGTGGGACTTTTAGGAGGTGAAGCCTAGAGGAAGTTAAGATACAGGGGGCAAGCCTTTACAGGGTGTACTGGGATGGGGGCCCCTTCTCTCTCTTTCTGCTTTCTTTCTATCTGTTCTGAGGCATGCTGGGCTCTTCTTCCACACGCTCTTGTCATATGATATACTGAGCTGTCCACCACAGGCCCCAAACAGCAAGAACAAGCAACCCCTGGGCTGCAGCTTCTAAAACTATGAGTTTAGAAGTTAAAACCATTTATTTAGTTAAAACCAAAATAAGTGTTTCTTTTTACAGCTGTTTGCCTTGGGTGTTTCATCATAGAGACGGGGAGCTGAGTGATACAATGAGGAAACGTATCTCTTGGTCTAATTAAGATGAACAGCATGTGAAAGAGACCCAAATCTGCTCTCAGTCTGGAGCCCAGCCCGTTTGGCAGGTATAAGCATAAGAAATACAAAAGCTTGCCAGCATAAACCTCTGAACCCAGAACATAAACTCTGAAGCCATCGCTCTGCTCAGCCTGGCCTGCTCCAGGCCTTGGTCCCTCTGCATTGCAGCCTTGTTGGGCTCTGACAGTTCCCCTCCTTGCTCCTTCAGCTAACAGCAGGTCACAGTTTCTTCTATGGCTAGTCCCAGATGCCCTGCCCCCTCTGCTGTTACCCCCAGTTCACCCCCAGACTCCAGGAATAGAGCATTCGCTAATTGGTCTTAGAATCCCTACTTTCTGGACCTTCAGTTCCCAGCTGAGACCCTGCCAGGTCCAAGCCACATCTTCCATTCCAAACTTCGGATCCATGTGGACAGCTACACCCCTAATCCTTGAACTGAAAAAATGGGGATTACAGTGTTGCAAAGCTGTTGTGAAAGAAATCAGGTGATGCAGTAGTGCTGGCCAGGCTTGTCAGTCCCTGTTAGCGGTCGCAGACACACCCAGAAGCACCCAGAAAAGCCTACAGATCGAAAGGCCCCATGATTATGCTTTCTTCCTTTGACATTTTGATACAGCAGAATCCAACACCTAGTGCCATGGTGACAGTCTCTATAAAAGTCTCTAGACTGCTTTCGGCACACCTACGGATGCAGTGGGAGGCTGGCACAGATCTGGACCAATAGAGAGAAGGCGTGTTTAGCCTTGGCCTGGTTACAAAGAACATTTTTTTTCTTCCCTTTGAAATGGACCTTCCTGTCCCCAATTCAGCATCATCCAGTGTTGTGCTAATGTGGGTTAATTTCCTATTGGCTCCTAGAAGGAGTGTATTTCCAGTCTCTCTAGGGGCAAAAGAGAATTGCGAAGCAGATAAGGCCAGCTTCCAGTGCCCCACAAGGCCTACAGAGGAGAAAGCATGGGCTGGAGGGGGGGTTCTCAAAACAGGTAATCCTTCAGATTCTCCAACCTGAGGCTGTGCGGCTCCCAGAACCTCTATGCCCCTGTGTGTGCTGGTCTTTTTCTTTGTCAGCCTTTCCCTGATAAAGGCTGGACATGTATTATGGAGTAAAAGTCATTGAATCACACCTGTAAGTGAATCTGTCCCTTTAAGAGGGTCCTTGAGAAGGGACAGTTAGAGAATCAAGGAGCCGAGGGCCAGATGGCACTAAACAAAATGACATGAATTAGGCCGAGACAGCCTGCGGGCCACCTGCCGTGTTGCCTTGTAGTGAAACCCTCTGGCCAGCGGCTACCAGAGGACTGTCTGACAGGCAAGTGGACCTGGCCTGCAGGCCTCGCCCTCACCACAGTGAGAAGCTGACTAAATTGCTCCTGACTGGAACTCGGGCTGTGGAGAGAGGCAGCCTAACTTCATGTCTGTAGACCTCTCTGGCCCGTCTCGCCACCCACTGCAGGGCAGGGGCAGAGCAGATATGAAAGCAGTGCTCAGGAGAGCTTGTCCCTGTGGATGCATTGTACATGCTAGTTAGTGGTAGGCACTTGACACAATCTAGAAACACAGGGTAAAGGGACTGCCAATTGAGGAACTGCCTCCATTAGATTGGCATGTGGGCATGTCTGGGGGCATTTTCTTGAATACTGATTGATGTGGGATGGTCCTGCCCACTATGGGCGATGCTACCCCAGTCAGGTGGTCCTGGGTATCAGAAAGCAGGTTGAACAAACCACGGAAAACAAGCCAATAAACAGCATTCCTCTGTGGTCTTGGCTTCAGTATTTGCCTTCAGACTCTACCACTGAGTCCTTGCCCTGAGTGGAAGCCTTGGGACGAAATACACCCTCAAGGCTGGAGAGATGGCTCGGCATCGACCCCTCTTGCAGAAGACCTGTTTGCAATTCCCAGAAGCTTCACTGAACCCAGGGCTTCATGCGTGTTAGGCAGGTTCTCTACCACTGAATTATATTCTGGGAACCTAAGGTCCTGGGAGTTTGAAGATGAAATTCCCAAATCCCAGACATGGGCTGTAAGGATTTGCTTTGTACTCAGGACTACTGTCAGCCTCCAGATGACAGTGAGGAGTCCTGATGTGAACAGACAGGGACTAAAGTGGTGGCTCCCTGGTCACCTCCTCCCAGAAGCCAAGGACCCTTCTGTCTTGGTGGTCTGCTATGCTTAGACCAAGTCTTCCAACATCAGTGCCCTCACATGGTTAAAAAAATGTTGCTGCCACTCCAGCCATTGTGCCCACATTCCAAGCCCCAGGGATGGGTAAGAAGTGCAGGAGGGTTACCTCTCAGATGTGTCAGCACATTGAAAATATTTGCTAGAAGATTCTCCCAACGACTTCCACTGACATTAAAAAACAAAGACTTGTTTTTGTGTTTGTGTGTATTTTGCTTTGCATGTATGTCTGTGCACCATGTGCAAGGCTAATGAGTGCACCAGAGGCCAGAAGAGGTGTCTGGTGCTTCGGAACTAGGGTTCCTGGTGGTTGGAAGCTATCGTATGAGTGTTGGAAACCAGGGTCCTCTGCAGGAGCAGCCATGCTCTTTACTGCTGAGCCATCTCTCCGGCCCCTCGGCTTACATTTTATTAAGCACCTTCTCCATCAAGGGAGATTGGAAAATGCCTGGGCAGACAAACACCCTGCCATTTAGGAGGGTCTGTCATTTCTGGCGTAGCCAGTGCTCCATTTCTTTGGCTTTCTGCAATGAGAAACAGGCTCTTGGATGTAAAGTACTGAGGCAGGAGAATGCTGGACCCGAGGAAGCACCTGTGTCCTCAGTCTTGGTTTCTCTCAGAACTTCCCTGTGCTTCAGGGAAATTTCTGTTCTAGCATTAAGGATATCAGCAGACTGATAGACTCCTTGTCAAAGAAGCTGGGCGGGGCTCAAGACCCCAACCCCTTCCTGTGGGTTCATGTTCAGGTTGAGGGGGAGACATTTTTTTCTGTGGTGTAGCCACTAGTAAGATGCCCGTGTTCCTATAAAACCCACTTTCCTATGAGTCACACGTGTGAGCACACACATGTGGAGAGAGAGAACTAAATGGGAATGGGAAGAAGAAGGGGATTAGGGAATACGGGAGAGGGCAAAAGAGGATAAGGAGGTGAAGGACAGATATGATTGAAATACACAGATTCATGAAATTATCATAACAAAATCATTATTATGTACAATCACTATGTACTAATAAAACATGTCTTAAAAATGCTTGGTGTCAGTCTTCAGGAACTGCAACCTCGGGGGTAGGGGCAGGTGTGTCAGCACTGTGATCAGGGATGCTGGGCAGGCTGTGGGGGCTGGAGGAGGCACCCTAGAAGGCTGACCAGTGTGGCTCAGTGGCTGAAGCTGGAGCGGGGCTGAAGCTAAGTCAGCAAGGTCCAGGGCACCAGGGAGCGGCCTGCGGACACAGAGGTTTGAAGATCTGGGCAACTCCGACTCCGCTGTGTCTGTCTGAAGGAGACACAGGTTATGTCCCCAGCATAGCTGAGGATCAAGTTGGAGAAGTGAGCAGGAATCAGGTGACCGTGTGTCCTGGTGTCACACTGAGGCATTTGGATTTTATCTTTAGGAAATATAGACCCATGGGAAGATTTTCAGGTATGAGATGATATGGAAGGTTCTCCATATCAAGTTCTCAAGCTCTGGAAGGTTCTCCCTGGGTCATGGTGGAGGATGGGCTGGAGAAAGGTCACAAGGAGAAGAGCCAGCTGTACCCATCAGGCAAACGGGGAAAATGCTTGCCTGGGATGATGGGTAGAGGGCTGGGTGTGTGTGTGTGTGTGAAAAGCTGGGAGTCTGGCAGGACGAGAACAGGTTGTGTCAGTTAGCAGGAGGCCATCCCAAGAGAAGGCAGGCACAAGGGAAAACAGAGCTCAAATTAAGCTCAAATCAAGTTCAGTCTGGAGTCAGGGGCCTGCAAATTCTGCATTTTTATTTATTTATTTTTGGTTTTGCAATTCTCAACCTCAGCAGAAAAGCCCGCATAAGAAGCAGGTGAGGGAGGCGACGAGACTGTCATCATCAATAAAGCACTTGCCGGGCAAGCGTGAGAACTTGAGTTCTGATCCCCAGCACCCACAGAAAAAGTCAGATGCAGCAAAGCATGCCTGTAACCCCAGCGCTGGGGAGATGGGGACAGACTGATCCCAGGAGCTCAGTGACCGGCTAGTCTAGCCAGTTGGTGAGCCCTAGGTTCGGTGAGGGACCCTGTCTCAAAAAATAAGCTGGAAGCGGGCGATGGTGGTTCACGCCTTTAATCCCAGCACTCAGGGAGGCAGAGGCAGGCGGATCTCTGTGAGTTCTAGGACAGCCAGAATACACAGAGAAACCCTGTTTCAAAAAACCAAAAAGAAGAAAGAAAAATAAAGATGGAGAGCAGTAGAGGGGGGAACTTAGCATCAACTTCTGTTCTCTGCACAAATGTACACAAACATACACTCACCTACACACACACACACACAGACACACACATGGAGGTGGGTCCAGGGCTTCCCAGCTTTCCAATAAAAACTGTGGAGTGTCAACAATGCAAACAATCAGTGGGCACTATCCCTAGCACACAGGCAGCCCAGCTCAGGGTAGTGGGTGACCCAGCTCCTTTCTTCCTGCCCTGCCACCCTTAGCTGTAGCCTTTTCATCCTCTTGCTAGCAAGTCCCATCTTGTATCTTGTATTTCCACGTCTTCAGGACATTAGCAAACACTTCATGACGTGAGCCCTATGCTCTTCGGGGTCCCCTGTGTGCCCCACTGTCACCTGAGGTGAGCTTCAGCTGTCACCTGAGCGAGAAGAGTGGTCTGGCAGTGTTTTAGGAGAGCTACAAAGGCTTCCGAGATGACAAGGAGATGTGTCCAGAGCCCTGGGGACATATGGGTGGCCGGGTGTGACCTCCTTCACTTCCTGTCCCTGTGATGTCCCTTCAGCACTCTCTGAAATGAGAGTCAGGTGTCCCCTGGCACACTCCTGTGCCAGAAGCGCTCATATTTATATAGTGAACACCTGTCCCTTCCCATCTCACTCCACATAAAGGTAATTTAAGAACAGCCTCCAAAGAACAGAAAGTCCACTGCCACAAAATGGATTCCTAAAGGTAGAATTGCAAGCCCGTGTTGCTGGCAGGGTGTGGGCTTGCGGTGGCAAGGGTAGGGGGAATGGATCACCAGGCTACTACTCCCTTTCCCCTCCCTTCTATTTACTCTGCACTCAGGACCATGTCCAGCGCTCACACACTGGGACGTATGAAAACCGGACGAGAGAAAAGTCTCCGAAAGTCACCAGCTTCACCTCGGAGTTCAGACCATTAGGAATGGAACCTGCCACCACCAAGTTAGTTCTCCTCTGCTCCAAAGACTAGTAAGGCCACCAGCAAGTGCACAGCCCAGCCTCCCCTCATGTCCATGAGTCACAGATCCTTGCCCAGGCCCTGCTTACCAGGTGGCCACTATATTTAGACATTTTCATTTTCTGTTGTGAGGACAAATTACGCCGGGTGTGCTCTGTGTGCCTCAGGCAGAGGCAGACTCTCTCTACCTCTCTTGTCAGGCCTGAAACAGGCAGGCACAGTGACGCCAGCATAGGGACCTTCTGGGATCTGCAAAGGCTTCAGCAGCCCTGAGCCCCACTCCCTGCCAAGTGCAGCTGTTATGCAAAACAGCTCAATTGACCTACAGTTTGGTTGAGTTTCGATACCAGGGATGGTACTGCAACAAGAGAAAAACAGACCTGGCTGATTACGGGTGGGGCTGTGTGGTTTACACAAACAGAAGAAAAGCATTGTGGGGCAGAATGGGCCTCAAATGGAAAGCAATCAGCATGTATGTGC
This sequence comes from Ellobius talpinus, assembly GCA_001685095.1. NCBI lineage: Eukaryota > Metazoa > Chordata > Mammalia > Rodentia > Cricetidae > Ellobius > Ellobius talpinus. The sequence goes on from LOJH01020372.1 coordinate 14,573, forward strand.
ATATAGATAGATATCTACCATGTGTGTGAGCATACACTTGCATATAGATAAAATATCTGCCAATATATGTCATGTTGTACAATATACAGCATGTACATAGGTAGATAGATAGATAGATAGATAGGACAGATAATAGACCATAAAGGATATTTCAACATAATGTGTGTAATCTCTCACAATACACAACATGTTATATATTAGTAGATATTGCCATAATAGCATATAACACACATGCTATTTATCATATATATAAGTTTTATCAGCTGAGAGGGAACAGATTGAGGAGCTTGTGGATTGTGGAATGCAGCCCTCATGGAGCCCCAGGATGACATGTCACCTGGCACTGCAGACCATATGGCAATTCCCTCTGAAGAAGGAAGTCCTTCCCACCTGGACAAAGCACTCAGCTTAGAAATCGTTCATTAAGCTATGCCACTTAAGAAAGTATTTACTTGGTGGAACATTTTAGTGCTTTCTGTTGCTGTGACAGACACCATGACCAAAAGCAGCCCGAGAAAGAAAGGGATTGTTTCACCATACAGGGTACAGTCCATCATCAAGGGAAGCCAGGGCAGGAGCTTAAGGCAGGAGCCTAAAGGCAGGACCTGAAGAACTCATTGGGGGCACACTGTTTACTGCTGGCTCCCAATCACATTCAGCTACTTTTCCTATACAGCCCAGGATCACCTGCCTAGGGACGGTACTGCCCACAGTGGCCTTGGCTATTCCACATCAATTGGCAGTCAAAATAATGCTCCCCCAGACATGCTCACAGGCCAGTCTGATGGTGGCAGTACCTCAGTTGAGATTCCCTCTTCGTAGGTATTTCCAGGTTTGTGTCAAGTTGACCAAAAACAGCCAGCATGTGGAGCTCCTGGTGGCTATGGCTTGGGTGTGGATTCACCAGCCAGAGGTTTAGGTTTGACTGGCCTGGGAAGCAGGTAGGCTTGGGCAATTCTTTGACTCCTTTGGATGATATTTTCCATCTCCAAGCGTATGTCCCGTTCACTGTGTGGCAAGGATGAAATGAGGTACCAGACACATTGACCTGGAGTCTGAACTTGGATGTGGTTAGGTTTTCATGTATTCCTTTTCTCAGTGAAGTTGGTGTGGGCTTTACTCTGCCCTATGCTGGATGCTGGTGAGCTACTCTGATTCATTCATGTCACACATATTCACTGGCCACTTACTATGTGCTGCTAGGTACTGTGCCATGCTCCTAGCCAGGCAACAGAGACAGATATTCAAAAACAAAAAATAAGTAGCATAGATAATTCCCTGCCCTCAAGACCTTTATTCCACAGGGCTCATCACATAATTACCAGTTCATTCCAGAGGTAAGATTCCTGAAGATATTCAGGTATACTCATGGAGCAATGCCTAGCCAATGGTCATTAGAGGGGCATCATCAGGCAACTTATAGGAGCAGATGCAGAGACCCACAGTTAAACACTAGGAGGATCCAGGGGAACCCCAAAGAAAAGAGGGAGGAAAGATTGTAGGACACCAAAGGGATTGAGGACGCCTTGAGAAGACAGCCCACAGAATCAAATAAGCAGGGCTCATAGGGGCTAACAGAGACTGAAGTCTATATGGGTCTGCATTAGGCCCTCTGCATATGCGCTACAGTTGTGTAGCTTGGTGTTCTTGTGGGACTCTTAGCAATGGAAGTGGGGATGTCTCTGACTCTTTTGCCTGCTCTTGGGACCCTTTTCCTCCTACTAGGGTTGCCATATCCAGCTGTGATATGAGAGTTTGTGTCCGTTCCTATTGTATCTTGTTAGGCCATGCTTGGAGGGACTGGGAGGAGAGGTCGGATGGGAAACTGCAGTTGGGATGTAATATATAAGAGAAGAATAGAAGTTAAAAAAAAACAAGCAGGACAAAAACAAACTAACAAACAAGAAACAATTCAAGTCAGAAGCTCAGAACAGTTGAGAGACAGCTGGTGTGCAGCTAGACTCAGCTGATCACAGGTCACTCTGACTTCAGTCTTCATCCTTCCTCACCACACACACCTTTGTCAAGGCCACTGCCACCCCCAAGAAGGCCCAGGGTGCCTAGAGGAAACCAGAGTCTCCAGTTTGAGAAGGTTACAATTCTTGAATACACAAGAGGACTTAAGGGAAACTCAGCACCCACTGGGAGCAAAGGGCATTGGGTGTGCCTACTTCTTGCTGAGGATGTGTTAGTGTTTGTGTGTGTGTGTCTCCCAGTGTGTCTTCACATGATGGGGACACAGCTTGGTGTCTGTGTGCACTTTTATGGAGACTCATACGTCCTTGTGTCTATACTCTGTGTGTCTTTGCGTCTGTGTCTGTTTGTCTGTCTGTCTCTCCCCCCTGCCCTGTGTGTGTGTGTGTGTGTGCATGTGTGACTATGTATATATGTAGGACTGTGTATGTCTGTGGGTCTGCACCTGTGTCTTGGGGTATGGGGAGCATTGTGCATATGTTTTCTGTGATTTGATTTTTTTGGGGTGCCTTTCTGTGCCTGTGCATCAGCAAGTGTCCTTGTGTGTGCTTCTGTGGGACTGTGTTGTGTCACCTGTCCCCCTCCCTGTACCCAGTTCTTCCTGTGAAACTGATCTGACGTCCTTCCATGTCAAGGACGTCAGTGGCTTTAGCTTTATCTCCTAGCCTGCCACAAAATTAAATTTTGACTTGGCACAGCCTGTCCCTTATGATGTCACTGGCTGTGACTGGCACGCTTTGCTCACCAAGGTATTTGCCTTTTGGTTGCTTGATGAATAGCTGCCAATTCAGAGATTAAGATAACATGAGTTGATTTTTGAAGGACCCTACATTCAATGTTAATGCTGTTTGCGTTTTTGCTGTGGAATTGGGACCCCAGACAAAGGAGAAAGAGTTTTGGCTTTGCAAAGATCCTTCTGCCCCTTCAAAACCTGTGTGAACTTGGAGAAGACACTTTAATTCTCAGAGCTTACTTTGTGAGAAAGTATAAATACAAAAATGGGGCAATGTTCTCAGAAGTCTATGATGTCCTTTATTTATATGATATAATGATTTCCTTTAGTTATATGATATAATGCCTGGGGCATGCAGAGGGGAAAGCCCCTGGGGAGATGTTTAACAGTCAACATTTAGTTCTTATCTTTCCTTGAGGCATGGTCCTGAGACAGCACCTGAATCCTTCTGAGCTTCAGATTTCCCTAGGATAAGCAACACAGGATACACAAGACATTAAGCTGATCATTGGCAAGTGAGAGGCTCCAGCATGGGAACTGGCAATGTTTGTGTTATACCGCAGGAGTGATGCTGCCCTTTTAAAACTACCTGAAAGTGCAAGAACACTGAAGTTCTGAAGGCAGGCAAGCAGACAGGTGCAGGCAGAAGTTTCTGCCCCTCTCAGGCCCACAGCTGTTCAGTCCCAAAGAAACACACAGAGGCTTATGTTAATTATCAACTGTTTGGCCTATTAGCTCAGACTTATTATTAACTAGCTCTTACAACTTAAATTAACCCATAATTCTTGTCTATGTTTAGCCATGTGACTTGGTATCTTTTTTCAGTAAGGCATTCTCATCTTGCTTCCTCTGCATCTGGCTGGCGACTGACTCTCTGCCTTTCCTCTTCCCAGAATTCTCCTAGTCTGGTTGCCCTACCTATACTTCCCAGCTGGCTACTGGTCAATCAGAGTTTTATTAAACCAAAAGGAGTGACAAATCTTTACAGTGTACAAGAGCATTGTCCCGGAGTAGACAGCTAGGCAGGATGAATGGTGCAGAGCAGGGCAGGATGGATGGAGGGGTGCAGTGTGGGAAGAATGGATAGTGCAGAGTAAGGCAAGATGGATGGACGTAGTTCAAGCAGGATGGATAGTGTAGCTTAGAACAAGATGGATGGATGCAATGCAGGCAAAGACGGTACAGAGCAGGTAAGAGCAGTGGTACATTTCAGCCTAGGATGGAGGGTGCAACGCAAGATGGATGGTCCAGTGCAGGTAGGATGGATGGTGCAGAGCAGGTGGGATGGATGGTCTAGTGCTGGATGGATGGTCCAGTGCAGGTAGGATGGATGGTGCAGAGCAGGTGGGATGGATGGTCTAGTGCCGGATGAATGCTACAGTGCAGGCAGGAAGGATGGTGCAGTGGAAGACAGAATGGATGGCTAGCAAGATAAAATGATTGCGCTATGCTTTGGTTTTGCTATTTCAAAATGCAGCATTAGCAGAGTGTTTTGGGCATTGCCACATTCTTGGCTAGTGCTTTGCCTCATTGAGAACTCAGAGGCTGTTCTCCTTGCAGAAATAGCTAAGAATGGGGTAACCTCTGTCTCAATGTGGTCCAGGCTGTCTGGCTGGTGCCTGTTCTGACACTACCAGCTGTATCTTTCTATTTTCCCCTCTACTCCATCATGTCTTTGAAGATACTGGTCCCTTTGTATAAAACACCCTTGGTAACTACTCTGATCCCCTAGATTATTTTAGCTCCCTCTGCCCAGGCCAAGTCAGGTATTCCTGTTTTCTGCACTCTCAGTGGGGCTTGGACTCCCTTCACCACACATGATTTTCAGGGTGTGATCTTCATGGCAAGAGATCTAGAATTTCCCTGAAAATACAACTTTGGGTGTGTCTGTGAGAATGTTTCCGGAAAATTTTAACTGAACAGTGGAGATTGACCTCAAAGTGGGCAGTACTATCCCTTGGACTGGGCTCCTGAACTGCATTTGAAGGAGAAAACACACTGAGTGTCAGCCCATCTCTTTGGTTTTGGGCCAAAGACACAGTGTGGCCAGTGGCTCACTTCTGTGACCATTTCCTCTCCAGCACACAGCCTGTACCCTCAGACTGTAAATCAGCATAAGCCCTTCCTTCCTTCCCATGCTTTTGTCCTGTATATAGTCATAACAATGAGAAAATTAACTGACACACAGGGCATTTGAATTCCTAGACTTCTCCCCATGTGACACGCTGCAGGAGGAGAGGAACGAGGCTCCTACAAGCCCTGGTTAGACCTGGGCAGAGTAAACACTGGAGGATGTTAGTCTCCTTGCAGGTCCATCCTGCCCTCTGATGGCCACGCCTTCAGGGAGGAGCATATCTACTTCGTCTGACGAGAGTCAGATACCTATGTGTGTAACAGAATTTCTGAGAGCATGCCTCCTTCGTGCTGCTAAACTTGGTCAGACATGGATGGGCACATCTCTGTTGCACTTGCTTGTCATGACCAGGCATCAATTGCCAACCCTGGCCTAGATTTTAGGGGTAACATGAGCTTGCTTTGGTGATCATGGCTTCCACACTGGTCCCCATCATCAGCTTCAGAGAGTGGTTTGGAGCCTACTTTTTTAATTGGACTGCCTGAGTTCCAAACTGTGGTTCTGCGGCTCACGAGGCAGATGGCCTTGGGTAAAACAGTGAAGAATTGAGGCTCTTTGTGCAGTGAGGAGACACTGTGGTACCGTCTTTCCTCACTGGGTTTCTGTGGAGTTAAGTGAGATCACTTTCCTGGTGTTAACTCTCATGTGGCATCTGTGCCCAACTGTGGTATCAGGCAAGGGCCTCCACTCCAGTTGTAACAGGGACCTGGCATCTGCATGAGATATTTTCAATCCATTTTCATGCCTGTAATGAAGTACCTAAGAGCAGGTGTTTATAGAGCAAAGAAGTTCACTGAGCTTACAATTTTGAGGGTTCAAGAGCATGGCCTGGGGCTGAGGAAAATGACTGAGTGAGTTTGCTGTGTGTCTTAGTTAGGGCTTCTATTGCTGCAGCAAAACACCATGACCAAAAAGCAAGTTGGGGAGAAAAGGGTTATCTGGCTTACACTTCCATATTGCCATTTATCATTGAAGGAAGTTAGGACAGGAACCCAAACAGGACAGGAACCTGAGACAGGAGCTGATACAGAAACCATGGAGGGTTGCTGTTTACTAGCTTGCTCCTCATGGCTTGCTCAGCCTGCTTTCTTATAGAACCCAGGACCATTGGCGCAGCGGTGGCTCCATCCACAGTGGTCTGGGGTCTCCCCAATCAATCACGATTAAGAAAAGGCTCTATAGATTTGCTTGTAGCCTAGTTTTATGGTGGCAATTTCATCCTTTCAAGATGACTCTAGCTTGTGTCAAGTTGACATAAAAACTAGCCAGCATACTGTACAAGCAGGACAATCTGAGTTTAGAGCACCCGAGCCTGGGTACAAATGTCACTGTAGCAATTCCAGTGTGTCTGCAACCCCAGTGTCTGC
>LOJH01020373.1:25844-37621 GCA_001685095.1 Ellobius talpinus
AATCCACAGGTTCTCATCTTCTGTGGAAAGAAAAGCAGAACCTCTTTTCCAAAGAAACATATCCTTAGACCCAAATTTCAAGTCAAGATACCTTTAAAATATATATGTTGGTTTAGCTTAGTAGTCTATGTAATGAAATGTCTCTCTGTACTTAGCTCCTTCACAGTCAAAAAATTCAAAGAAAACACAATAATATACATAATCCAGACTCTCTGTGTATATTCCATCTTTGTGTGGCTTGTTTTTCTTTACTCCTTTAATCTATGGCTGTCTGTACTGTGTCTCTTTAAAGACTTTACTTTTTTCATTAAAACACCACTCAACCTATTAGCTTACACATTTTTCTAGCTAGCTCTTATATCTTAAATTACCCCATTTCTATTAATCTGTGTTCTGTGTATTGCCACATGGTTGTGGCCTACAGGGTAAGTTTCTGTCCAGTATCCAAAATCTGTCTCTTCAGGTGGCTACATGGTTTCTCCTTGACTCCACCCACTCTGCATATAAAACCTATGTATACACCTATGAACATATGTTACAGAAGAGGTTTTGAATTTGAGAGGGGTAGTGGTACACAGGTGGAGTTGGAGAAGAGAGAGGGAGGTATTAAAATGATGTAAATATAGTACTTATGTATGAAATTACTAGAAATAAAAAATAAGACAAAAATATGTTAGTATGACAAGCAGAATCTGTTAGGAAGCCTTAAAGAAGATGTTGTGCAATATCAATCTCACAGAGAAAAATGTGTAGTGATTCTCAATGCTTCAGGCTATAGTAGACAAACAGCAGGATAGAGGGCTAAGTGGGAACCCAGGGCAGATGCTCAAATCTTTCCTCCATCTGTCTCATGAACTGGGCTTCCTGTCTCCTTTTGCTCAGCCACAGAGACAGATTGGTAATTCCAAGTACAAATGAAGGCTAGGAACCTGCTACATTCTAAGGAGAATGGACAATGTGGGAAAGAGGGGCCCAAAGCAGGAAGGAAGGGGCTCTGTGAGAAAGATGGGGTTCACACAGCACCCTTCACTGCTGGGAGATGGTAGGGAAGGCACCTGTGGCCTGGTGGCCAATGCTGTCAGCTCTATAAAGCCACATTTAGCCAGGATGGCTAAAAACTGAGGGGGGAAGATGGTTAAAGAGAAGTCTCTGCACAGGAAATGTACAACTTTAAGATTTTATTTCAACAAATACATTACAGCATATCAGTTTGCTTTTTGACCTAAAGCCCACACTTGTTTTTCAGTCTGAGTCTGCAGTTTGGATCCCTCCATCTTCTTGGACAAAGGTTAAGGCTCCAAGTTTCAGCCCTACTTTCAAACCTTCTTAAAGGAGAAGAAAATGCAGTTACATGTGATGCCATCTAGGGGAAGCTTCATTCTCCCATTTTACTCTTGTCTCCCAAACACTTAGTGTAAGTCACAGTCATGTGATTGAGCACCAGGAGCTGCTTGCTTCAGCCCTGGGAGAGAACCCAGGTATTTGCACATGCCAGGCAGGAGCCAGACCATTAAACCCACACTCAGATTTTTACCATCCCTTTTAAATAACTTGGTCTTTTGAGTTTTTCAACTAATTTAACTTAGTTTTATGACAACTGCTCTACTTTCTTTCAGATGCACATTTTATTAACTTATATAATATTCAATTATGTCAGAGTGGCAGAGTAGCAAGCAGGATTTCCAATGGCACTTTTACCATTGACCCAGAATGAACTGCTAAGATGATAAACAAATGGCTAAGTACACATTTCACAGGGAATTGAGAATACTGGAAGGGCAAAGAAAACCTTAGAGCATCAAGAGCAGTCTGAGCCACCAGATCTTCACTCAATGTAGCAGACAGATGACTGACAGAAAGATAGATACAGAACATCCCACAAAGACATCCTTCAGTGTGTGTGTGTGTGTGTGTGTGTGTGTGTGTGTGTGTGTTTCAGCCCTCTGACACCATGGGATACCATTTTTAATTATAGGACAGAAATGAACAGACTCTAAGACATCACCAGCAAACCCCTAGGATACGAGATAAGCCTCTAGTGTAGAGTGTAGAGCTCTGCTGTTGGTGGAGGGTCATTCCATTTATACCTTTCTGTCTCAGTCCTATTTGAGCAATCTGAGAAGAGAACTGGGGAAAATACTGAGACTGAGAAAGGAGAACAGCACAAGAGGCTGCACCTATGAAGAAGATGTGACCATGGTGGAGAAGAGCTAATTAAAGGGACATATTGCTGGAGCTGCCCCATCCCCTTTCTCCTCAGTCTTAAATGAAGTACTTGGGGACTCAGTAATCATTTTGAATCTATTATGTAATGAATATGAATATAAAAATATACCTGCTTAGGCTAAAAATATTTATTTCTTTATGGAATTATTTAGTACTGAAGAATAAGAGCAAATTATGCAATGAAGGAAGATTGTGTTTTTTCCAAGGCCATGTTTTAAATTATTCATAAATAAAAACATTCATAATTAATAACATTCATCTCCAAATATGTTTTTACCTAAACTGTAGAATATCTTCATTTAAAAACCCTCCTATATTACTGTGTAGCATATTTAGGAGGACTATGTTAGTGACATAATATCCCCTGTTACAGTGCTGGAAAGTTCTATACCCACTACCAGATTAAAAAACAATCATCAATCTACTGTAGCCCTGAGAGCTACAATAGTAACTCATCTACCTGGAAGGACATCGCCATGATGCAATAGTGGCACAAATATTATAGAAGTAGTGAAATAACTTTCTGACTGTATTAAAGGCCTACTCTTCAGATGGAACCCATACCTGGCACAGTTATCAAGATCTAGAGCTAGTTGTTACACAGAGATTATAGGCCACAGGGAAGAATCTACTACTATTATTCTGCTAATGCAACATAGCACACACCAACTCTTAATGACTTCTCATTATACATGTAGATTAGTGAATCTCTCAGTCCTTGTCATGGGAGCTTCTTTATTGCAGTACATAGCTGGTGTAGGAGGATCTCCTTTCTATGTGTTGTTTTCATTGGTTGAATAAAGAAAACTTCCTTGGCCTTTTGATAGGGCAGCCCTTAGATGGGTGGAGTAGACAGAACAGAATGCTGGGAAGAAGAGAAGTGTGGCAGATGCCATGCTTCTCCTGCCCAAGATGGATGCTGGTTAGACTTATGCCAGTAAGCCACGACTTTGTGGTGAACATAGATTAATAGAAATGGGTTAATCAAGATGTGAGAGTTAGCCAATGAGAGACTAATGGGCCAGGCAGTGTTTAAACATGTGGGAAGGAGGATGTATTTGCAAACTATGGTATCTGAGAAGGTAATTCCCAAGAAATGTAGGGAAAACCTGAAACTCAATAGCAACTATTTATCCAAATATTTAAAAGTGATCAAACAGAAATGTTAAATGTCATTGACCTCTGGAGAAATGCAAATATGATCCATGTCACCACACAGTTGTTAGGATGACCATTATTCTAATAGAAACCAATAAGCGATGAAGAAGTTGTAAGGTGTTGATGAGATTATGGGGAAATTTGAGCAGTCTATACCATTGATAGGAATAAAGCACACTCAGCAGTTGTGGTAATCAATCAATCAATTGAAACCAGGGTCTCAAAGAGGTAGTTGTATATCCAAACAATAACCAAGCTATGAAAACAACTTAAAAGTGTATTGAAGGATGAATGGAAAAGGGCAAATAGAATGCTGGTTAACTTGTAAAAGAATTTTATCTTGTAATATGCTGCAAGATGGATGAATCTTCAAGATGTAATGCATAGGGAAATAAGTCTAATGCTGAGTGACATACAAAGGATTCTAGTGGTATGAGATATCCAAAGCAGCTCAGTTTATAAAAGCAAAAGGTAGACTCATGGGCACCAGGTAGAAAAATGGAGACTCACAGTCAACAGATACAAATATCCCAGCTTTAGAAGATGGATAAGAAAGAATATTATTAGGGTTTAACACTGTTCTCACAAAAATGTAAAAAAGAAACAAAAGAGGTATGCCTCAAAAATGAGGGATTTCCTTAAAACAAGAAGAGAAAGAGAGATGGATATTGGTGATTGGATTAATACATGAAGTTATAAGATATTGATTAGAAAAAGTTGTTGGAACCACAGTGCAAAGGTCCTTGCACCTACAGATCTCCAGGGAAACCAGGAAAGTTAAGCACACAGGATCATCCTCTCAAAGTAATGAACCTAAAACCTGTTATTTCATCCAAAAAACTGGGAATTAGAGGTGATTAACAGTCTGATGATCTATGTTATCTGTTGAGTTAGGTCATATTAAGTACCTACAACCAGTAATAGAGGTGGCTACTAATCTAAATGACCATCAAATTACCTGCATGGCCAGAAACATCCCCAAGCTCCCCCAACCAGGACCTGGAGAGATTAGAGATAAAAGGGATATTGCTAAATGTAATAAAGACAATTTACAGTAAACCTATAGCCAATATAAAATTAAATGTAGAGAAACTCAAAGCAATTAAACTAAAATAAGCAACAAGACAAGGCTGTCTAGTCCATATCTATGCAAAATAGTACTTGAAGTTCTAATTGGAACAATAAGGCAACTGACAGTGATCAAGGAGATACAAATCAGAAAGGAAGAAGACAAAGTATCATTATTTGCAGATGATATAATAATATACATAAGTGGTCCTAAAAGTTCCACTAGGGAACCCACACAGTCAATAAACACTTTCAGTAAAGTGCTTGAATAGAAGATTAACTCAAGAGCACCCAGGCCCACAGCTGGGTCTAGAGTTGGCCCATCCAAACATCTATCCCATTTAGGACCTACTGGAGCTTGTAAAGGTACTGGTCCTGTGGAATGATAACCACAAGACCTCCATGATTCAGAGCAGCTGTGGTATATCCAAAAAGTGCTTAGATGAGGATCCAGTGATGATGGTATACCAGAAACCAGAGACCTTGAACCAGTCCAATAATTCATTGCAGTGAATATTTGCAAGTAAAATTGAATGGACAAAGAGATATACTATGTGACACACTTTAGCTCCCAATGCCATCAGGATGAATGAAGAGGAGTTGGGGAGGAGCAGAGAGGCTTTTTGCTATTGTTTTGTTTTGTTTTTTCATTGTTCTTTTTTGTTTGATTGCTTGTTTTTCTTTTTTGTCTGTTTGCTTGATTATTTGGGGTTGATTTGGTTTGAAATTTTTTTAAATTTTCATTTGGGAGGGACACTACAGGGAGGAGGGGAAGATTATGGAGGAACTGGGAGGTGAGCAGAATTGAGGTACATGGTGTGAAATTCTCAAAGATTCAATAGAGCAATTATGTTAAATAAAAAAGAAGAACTAAAAAAAGTAAGTAACTTTCTTGTATACAAATGACAAACAGATTGAGAATGAAATAAGGGAAACAGCATCTTTCACAATAGCCCCAAATAATATAAAATATTTGGGGGTAACACTAACCAAGCAACTGAAAAACTCATATGACAAAAACTTTAAGTATTTAAAGAAAGAAATTGAAGAAGATATCAGAAGACAAAAAGGTCTTCCATTGCCATGGATAAGTGGGATTAACAGTAAAATGGCCATTCTACCAAAAGAAATCTACAGATTCAATGCAATCCCCATCAAAATTTCAATGTAATTCTTAACCTACCTTGAAAACACAGTTCTCAACTTCATATGGCAAAACAAAAAATTCAGGATAGCTAAAATGAGCCTGAACAATAAAAGAACTGCTGGCTATCATATCATTCCTGATTTCAAGTTATATTACAGAGCTGTACTAATAAAATCCACATGGCATTGGCATAAAATCAGACATATTATTCAATGGAGTGAAATTGAAGATGCAGATATAAATCCACATATATAGGTACCTGATTTTTTATAAAAATGTTAGTGATAAACACTGGAAAAAATACAGCATCTTCAACAAATAGTCCTGGTTTAATTGGACATCTGCATGTAGAAAAAGGCAAATAGATTTAAATTTATCCCCTTGCAAAAAAGAGCTCAGCTACAAGTGGATGAAAGACCTCAATATAAAAACAGATATACTGATAGAAGAGAGAGTTAGGAATAGCCTTGAAAACATTGGCACAGGAGATGACTTTCTGAACAGAGCATAAGCACTAAGATAAACAATTAATAAATAAGATATCTTGTAACTGAAAAGTTTCGGTAAGGCAAAAGACACTGCTAATCAGACAAAGTGGCAGCCTACAGAATGGGATTTTTTTGCTAACTCCATTTCTAATAAAGGACTAATATCCAAAATATATAAAGAACCCAAGAAACTATATATCAAAAAGCAAAATAACCCAAATTGAAAATGAGGAACAGATCTAAACAGAGAATTCTCAACAAAAAATCTCAAATGGCTGAGAAATGCTCAAGATGTTCAACATCCTTAGCCAACAGGGAGATGCAAATCAAAGCTACTTTGCGATTCCATCTTATACATGTCAGAATGACTAAGATCAATAACACAAGGGACAGCTCATGCAGGCCAAGATGTGGAGCAAGGGGAACATTCCTTCATTGATAATGGTAGCAAAAACTTGTACAGTCACTGTGGTAAGCATTATGGAAGTTACTCAGAGAGTAACTTCCCAATGGGCCTCTATCCTCCCACAAAGGTATTTTCTAAACCATGTTCATTGTGGCTTTATTGAAAATTTTCAGAAACTGGAAACAATCCAGATGCCCCTCAACAAAGGAATGGATAAAGAAAATGTGGTACATTTACATAATGGAGTATTATTCAACTGCTAAAAATAATAGCATCATTAAATTTTGAGGCAAATGGATGTAACTAGAAAATCATCCCAAGTGAGTTAATCCAGACACAGAAAGATAAATATGGTATGTATTCACATATAAGGATATATCAGCATTAGGTAAATGATAACCAAGCTACAATCCAGAGACCTAAAAAGGATAGGTAAAGGAGGAGGGACACAGGGGTGCAGGGATTTGCCTGGAATAGGGTAATAAAATTAATTTTAAGAGTGGATTGAAGGTAAGTGAGGATGGGAGGGGGCAGATAGGGAGTGAAATGGAGTAGAAGGAGAAAGTTTAGGAAGAGCTGGCTGGAATTCAGAAGCAATTTGGGGGTTAGTTTGAAAACCTAGTACAATGGAAACTTTCTAGAATCTATGAAGATGATCTAAATGAGGACTCTTAATAATGGAAAGTATGATATCTCAAATGGCCCTCACTGGTAGCCAGGTGAGGCTTCCAGTGGTGAGACAAGGGTGCATTCAATTGAATTGTTGGCCTAGGGGCTCCCATGGAAATTCCCAAACAATCTAGCCTCTTGCTAAGACAAAGAGTTGTTCTCAGCAATCTGATATGAAAGGATAGATATTGCCAAGGACAGCACCCACACAACTTATTGAACATGGAGAAGTCTCCCCTATATTCTAGTCTCTTTGGTGCAAAAAGGTACTCTGCAGGCTACTGAAAAAGAAACATGGACACCAATCCAGCTAGAAAATCTTTGAGCTACAATCTGTTTGGCTTGTAAAACACACTAGAACAGTGGTGGCACAGAATGAATGGGAGTAACCAACGAATATCTGATTTTATCCAAGGCCCAATTCATGAGAAGCAACTTACTCCCTATACTGCTTGGGTAACCAAGACTCATAAACTAGATAGCCCAGAGATTTAGGGTAAAGCCAAACACTACTGGTCTAAAAAGAAAAAAATCAGTAAAATGATTCTTAATGATATTCTGCTGTACTCATAGATCAATACCTTTTCTAGTTATCACTAAAGAAGCTTCTTCTCAAAGTAGATGTGGACAAATGAAGATACACATAGTCATATATTATGCAGAGTATAAATCAGAGGTCTCCATCAAATCCCTCCCCCTCAGAGCTCAGGGGATCCCACAAAAGAGGAAGCTGAAAGATTATGAGTCACAGGGATGGAGCACACCAAAACACAGCACTCTGAATCAACTAAGCAAGGTGCATATGAGCTCACAGAGACTGAAGCAGCACACACAGAGCCTACATGATCCTCTGCATGTATGTTACAGCTATACCAGGTCCTTTGCATATAAGTTATAGCTATTAGCTTAGTATTTTTATGGGACTCCTGACTATGAGAACAAGTTGGTTTTTGACTCTATTGTCTGATCTTGGTACTCTCTTCTTTATGTTGGATTGCAATGTTAAACTTAGATATGATAATTTTTATATTATATTTTACTTTATCATATTTGTTATCTCTTAGAAACCTGTTCTTTTCTAATGGAAGACAGAAAGAAAAGGAAAGAAAAGTGGGGAGAATTAGGAGGAGTAGAGGGAGGAGAAACTATAATCAGGATATGAGAAAAGAAGTTATTTTTAGTAAGAGGGGAAAAAACATGACAGAGGGAGAAACAGCAAGGTTGAAAACTTGCTGACTCAGATGATTACTGGGATAAGTTAAAATGATGCAAGAAAAATTTCTGAGAGTTTTTCCTGGAAGATGGAAATGTTCTAGGACTCCTTGCAGAAGAAAAAGTGAGCCCCAGAAAGAGGAATAGCCTAAATCAGATTTTTGCCTTCTGATTATTCTGAAAGATTCATGGTCGATTGAGATACCCTTTTCATTTTTACTGTATTAGGATTCTCCAAAGGAAAAAGGTGTGTGTGTGTGTGTATGTGTGTGGTGTGTAGTGAGTATGTGTGTGTCTGATGTATGTATTGTTGCAAGTGTGCATGTATGTGTGTTATATGTATGTATTTAATTCTACTCAATCTATGTGTATTCTGAAAAAAAAGGTAAAAAAGGATGTGTCTCTTCTTGCTCTTGCATTTTTTCTAAGTTCCAATGCAAGCCTGAGATACAAATGGCTGTTGATTCTGGTCCAAGTCTGAGAGATATTGAAGGGAGACATCCTACATGGTTATATAACATCAAATAAACACTTATTTTAAAAAAAACTCATTTCTTCTTCTTAAACTACTTTAAAGTAAAAAATTTAAAGGAGGAGAGAAATATAAAAGCTCTCAAATCTGAGGGCAACCTTGGGAAAGAAAGGAAGTAAGGAACAAGATGTATTCCTATTCTGTCAAGGATGCTAAAAGAAAACAAATGATTGGATATGGTTGAAGATGGACTGATACATTTTGTACAACTACAAAATGAGCTGGGGTTAACTTGGTTCTATTCTTTTCTCTGTATAAACCATAGTTTTGTAGGACTCATTATCATCACAATATCCTTTGATAGCTAGAGACACATGTTTACCATGAGAGTATTATGCCCAAGGATTACAGATGAAGGGAAATTAGGTATTATAATAAGCAGACTTCAGTGTTAGGAATATGGGTGCTAAAAACATGAATTTCAACTGACCCATGAAGTTGGATTATGAAAAATGGTAATAAATTGTTTTTTGACTGAAACAAAGGGATTTGTTTGGGAGCTAGCCACTATATCTGTATAGATCCAGGATGATGACCCAGAAGAAACAAGATAATGCTCTCTTCAGGCAAACAGTATAGACCCACCAGAGACAACTATTCTGAATATGCCAATAGCTACATAAGATGCCATCTCACAGAGTAAGACAACTTACAAGCACAGATCTGAGTCAGAGAAGTTTCTTTTCTCAGGAAACAGCAGTCAGTGGATTCATAGCTACCCAAAGTGCTGAGACTAATAAATAGAGTACCCAGCTCTAAATGGGACATGTATATTAACCCCTCCACCACCTTGATACAGTGAACATTCTAGAAGGAGAAACAAAAGGAATGTAAAACTCAAAGGTTGGGGTAAGTGCTGTGAAATACTGCCTTTTCAGCATGACTAGACCATCACATTCATGAACTTACAGTACACAAGATCATGCCAGTCAAAGCTCCAGCATCAAAGGGGTAGATGGTTTTCAGGCCCACTCAGTAAGTATTGACAGTGGATGCTGCTGAGGTAGGAAGAATGATTTTTTTGAGGTTAGGGAAGGAAACTGGGGCAAATAGCATCATATTCCACAGTATGATTATATGAAATTTCAAAATAATAAATAAGTAATACTAAATTAATGTGTGATAAATTGTTAAATAAAATAGAATGTTGTAGGTCTCAAAGCATGTTTTATCTTTTGATATTTAAACACCATGACATCATCTACAAAGTTCATTCTTGAGAACTGCATAATCAAGTTGCAAAGAAAAAAATTATCCATTAAAAAACTCATAATATTATAAGTTTACAGTGTTCTGTTTGGTTACATTCATAACTATCTTCACTGAGCATGCCTGGAAGATCGATCACCTTATAGGCCACTTGGAACAGCCTGTCTTTTGTTTTGATTATATTTGTATAAAGTCTATTTGTTTATTTTAAAAATTATTGTTTCTGTCGGTTTATCTGTGAAGTTGTAGAGTTCTCTCTCTTTCTGTTCCCCCACCCCATGTGTGTGTGTCTTATTAACAGTGACAATTTAAATGAGTTTCATTTTTATTCTCTATCCTCTGACTAATTGTACCAGGTAGAACAATTAGTCCGGCATTGAATAGAAACACTGACCATGAACATCACTGTCTTGCTCTTAGTGATAGAGAGAGCACTGTAAACTGTATGTTGGTAAGTGTTACATCTCTGCTCTGGCAAGGGAAGGTTTCCCCAAAGTGTGACATCTCTGAAGAGAAAGGTATTTCTTGGCAGTCAGAAGTCAAGGAATACCACTGTTGTGGTTTAAATAAAATGAATAAAATGCTGTATGACAGAAACGCTGCAGGTCCTTCAGCAGTGGCTGGAAGTGGGCAGTTGGTCCCAAGATGACAGTGGGCCATGAGGAAAGCTGGGTCCCAGGAAGGGAGTAAGTCCCAGGCAAGGAGCCACATGGTAGGTGAGAGACCCAGAGCAGCAACTCCCATGAAGAGAGTCAGATGTATAGGCATGCCATGCAGAATGAGGTTGGATATTTATTTAATGGGTGATAAAAGGAGGAAAAGAAGGGGGAAGAGCAGAGAGAAAGGCAGAGATAGAGAGAGAAACAGAGAGGGGGGAGGGAAGAAGTGGGGAAAAGCTGCCTCTTTGGAGGAGAAATAGAAAAAAACAGCTTAGACTGGAAGCAGAAGGAAGATCTGTCTGTCTTGGTGATGGATGGGGGAGGGAGTGGGCAGGGCTTTTTGCTTAAAGGGACAGGACAGGACAGACTGTTGTCTGAGGTTTCCCACAATTGTTAAGTCCCCAAGAAATAACACAGAGTTTTACATTACTTATAAACTGATTGACCTATTAGCTCAGACTTCTTACTAACTCTTATAACTTATATTAGGCCATTATTCTTGTCTATGTTAACCACATGGCTCAGTAACTTTCTCAGTGAGGCAGTCACATCTTGCTTGCTCTGTGACTGGGCCAGGACTGCAGAGGAATGGGCTTCCTTCTTCACAGAATTCTCCTGTTCTCATTGACCCACCTCTACTTTCTGTCTGGTTGTCCCACCTATACTTCCTGCTTGGCTACTGGCCAATCAGCATTTACACCAGTTCCCCCTCTTTTTTAAAAAACAAGAACTCTGAATCTAATATCCTTTGTTTAGCTTTTTTTTCTGACCACTAGCCATAACATTCTAACAAAGGAAAATATCCATAGTTCATTTTTTTGGGAATGTGGGCATAGTTTTCCAGGCTACTTCCTGATGGTTGGAGGTGCTGATAATCTTATAGGGACCTAAGAAAAATTTAGACTGGAGTATCCTGTGAGTCTTGATCATCTCAGGCAGCTCAGACATATGGGCCATCTCTTCCTACTGGAGATTTCTCAGGTGGTCTTCCTTGATCAAACCT
>LOJH01020374.1:10065-20779 GCA_001685095.1 Ellobius talpinus
ACACACACACACACACACACACACACACACACACACACACACACACGCCTGGCTGCTGGCCGGTCCTCTCCTCTGATGCTGGCCGCTTGCTTATGCTGCTTGTCAAAAAAGAAATAGATAGCCATATGGGGTCTCCTGTGTTTTATTCATTAGAGTATCTTTTATTTGTTGCTTCAATGTATTTAATTTACTAAATTGTCCCAGATGGTTTTTATACGACAATGCTAACGAGGAAGGGGAAAGGGACCTCATCTCCTTTTAAGTCTGGTGGAAGAGGAGACATTTTTCCTTCCATGTGTCCAAGTTTCAGTTACCCTAGCAGGAAAACGCTGACTGATAATGGTGATCCGCACCCATGCAGAGTCGAGCTGAAGGGGAACAAGCAATAGGGACATTTTGGAAGAAATGGTTGTGTGTTCTGCCTTGAGAAGGTTCAGGACACTGGGAACTGGAAAGTCTTTTGAGGCCCAACATAAAGAGTTCTGCCTTTCTCTTAGCAGCTCCCTTTTATTTAAAAACATTAAATATACAAGGCGTGCTTACAGCATCCAGCAGGGTTTGGTTTTTGTTTTGTTTTTGGTGTTGGTGGAAGTGTGCGGAAGTCTTAGGCCCAGCTTTAGATATTCTGTGGGACACGCACCTCACTGAGCAGAGAGAAAGATACCAGAATCACTGACCACTGTGGCATATGCACGTGGCATATGCACGTGGCATGCCCACGTGGTGTATGTATGTGGTGTATGCACGTGGCATATACACTCTGGAGAAAAAGCAGCAGAGCAAAGAAACCTTCTCACTGAGTTTCGCAGCTTGTGAGAATTGTGCTGTCTCTGTGAAGGTGGACTCTGAAGACTCTTCCCCTCTAACGTCTGGGCTGCCGTGACGTTTGCTAGAGCCACAGTGAACTATGCTTTGGTTTCTTTGATTGTTTTCCTCTAATTGGAGCCCTGTCCCACCAAAACAGTTTAAATTTGATGAAGGGCAGGAAACTCCCAAGTCTGACTTTGTGCCTGACTCCCCTTAGGGTCACCTCTCAGGACTTGAACATCTGCCCAGTAAAAGTTTTGGAACATACGGAAAAGCACACACTAATGAGGCTCCTCACCACCGTGCCACAGCTTCTGGGCTCCTTTCTGTGTAGCATAGCTCTCTTGCATATGGACATGGTATATTCAACTGTTAGCGTCTGGACACTGCTCTTTTTTATAATTGGTGTGTGGGAGCCCAGGTCATCCTTGTGTATGGTTCCTTAAGAGCCATCAATTTTGTCTTTTGAGACCATCTCTCCCTGGGACCTGGGAGGCTGGCAAGTCAGTGAGCCTCACATAGGAAGCCTACCTTGGCTTCCCTGGCTATGAAGTATGACTTGTTATGTGGGTGTTAGGGATCACACTCTGGTCTTCGTGTTTGGGAAACATTTAGTCCTAACCTACTGAGTTATCTTCTGTCTGTAGATGCCAGTCGTGAGGCTTTTGAATAACAGCCAAGTTTTATAATGACAGTATGTATTTAAACAAAGAACTCATGTGTTTTCTTTCTTCTGCTCTTGTTGTGACTTTCCTAGTTGTTTTTGTTATTAACTAACCTCCAAGTAATTGGCTCATCTGATCTACAGGGAAAGATGGACATGTAATTAAATGGGAAAATCCACACGAAAGAAACCTTTGCAGATGATTGGGAAATTCTAAGATATCATCAAGGCCTTTTTCAACAAAATTAACCTTCCCAAACACACATCCACTTCTGCAAGATTCTTGCCAGAGGCATAACAGAACTCTCCTCCATCATCAGCTCCATCCTACAGACAGACAAGAGGACAGAATCTCTAGCCAGCCTGCCAAGTGTGAGAAGCATCTTCAACTACCCAATGGGCCTAGATTGGTCTTTAGCCATTCAATATCCCCAGAACACTGACTACATGTAATGCATGCTCTGTGAAATGCTTCAGGTGAGCTGGCCCCCTGTGTCCATCCTGCCCTAGTATACACAGCTCATCTGCCACAGTCTGGCAGCTGTGGCTTAGACTAACAGTGTCCAGTTCTTTCCTGCTGAGCAAATGTATTTCCAGATCTCTAATATACTTGCATCTAAGGGGCCAGCAAGCCTTCTCTGGTGGCCAGCGCCATGGATGCTTGTGAAACTTTACAAGCTTGATTGCATGTGAACAAAACCCTGGGGTCAACTGCTGTTTCTCTCACTCTCCTTCCAAATGTGTTGAGTCAGTGCAGCTTAGGAACATCCTAAACACATGGCCACCATGCTCCCAGGGCGGTACATGCAGGTGGTAGTTAAAGAACGCGCTCCAACTGCAGCTGTGCATTTCCTTTGTTGTGTATATTTAGGTCAGACGCTAACATGGCTTTCCCGTATTTTCTTTGTAGTTTAATTTCCTTTGTGATTATTGCTTTTGCTTAGTGGTGGTATAAAAATGTCCCAAGGACTGAAAACAAATTGCAGTCCCCTTTAACATAAGCATTAAGAAGTCCTCCACTCACTTGCCTTGAGGCCAAGATTAAAAGTAAAAAATCATTTCAGATAAAACGTGCAATAGAGTAAACACTTAAGTTTTCTTAACAAAACACGGGGAGCTATCTATATCCACACCGTGTTCGTTCTCATCACCTTGGGCCCCGCGTAGAACAAACCAGGAATGAGGATGTGTGTGTTCACAGTGGCTCTCAGTGTCTCAGACCGGGCCTCCCTGGAGATGCCATGAGGCGAGGCGCCTGCCAGCAGCACCACCCTGCCGTTCCTAACGACTCCCTGGAGAGCTGGCAAGATCCTGGACACATTAAGAAGGAAAGGCAAAGGAAGGGATCCCAGCTCTACCCAAGGACCACCATGAACTTCACAGCAAGGCAGGGGGTGATGGGAATCCATCTCCTAAGTGTTACATTTGCAAAGATGTTTTCATTTCGTGTTTACTGTCCCACCTATTAACGTGTATTTGCTTCTGACACTTCGTTCATTTTATAGCCTGATACCGAACAGGTTCGATTTAATGGCCAGTTCTTAGTCAAGGTGTTGAAATGGTTGAAATGTTTGCTTCTTAAACAAGACAGATTTTTACCTGTTTGTTCAGGAAGCAGCATACATACATTTTCAGAAACTGGGATTTATGAAAAATAACACATTCATCGGGCCCTGATAGAATCTGATTTGATTTTATTCAGAACGTTACTTCATTTTAGCACCTGTATAGATTCAGAGCTCTTTGAACTGTATGAAATCACAGCTGTGCACAGTTGGAACAGCTTTTTGTAGTTGCTCAGAGGGAGGAAATGTAGTCCATTACATCCCCTAATATAAAATGAAGTATATTATACTGGGAACAATAGTTGAGCTTCCACAAAGGAGTCCCCTGTTTGTTTTCCTAGGCTTAGCATTTTAGTTCATTAAAATCTAAGAAGCATCAATCTCCTTAAAACTTAAAAAAATTGCAATCCTGTAAGAAACACACCTATCAAGACTTCTGCAAAACTTTCTTTCTTGGAACATCACTGTGTGTGAGAATATAGTTGGACTTGATGTGAAAAAGCATTTCTGAAACGAGATGGTGTTTGAATCAGAAAGTGCAGCGCCTCTTACACTTTGATAAATTGATGGTAAACACACAGATAATTTTAAATAATTTGTCATAATTTTTAATTGTGTGTGAGTGTGTGTGTATGTGTRTATGTGTGTATATGTGTGAGTGAGTGTGTGTATGTGTGTATGTGTGTATATGTGTGAGTGAGTGTGTGTATGTGTGTATATGTGTGAGTGTGTGTGAGGGTGTGTGTGTGTGTGTGTGTATCTGCCTGGGGGTATAGATACATGAGCGCAGTGCCCACAGAGGCCAGAAGAGGGTTGTCACATCCCCTGGAGCTGGAGTTAAAGGAGGCTGTGAGCTGTCCAAAGTGGGTGCCGGCTGCCGAGCTCCCGCCCTCGGGAAGAGCAGCAAGGATGCTGCACTACATGAGGCATCTCTGCAGCCTTCCTTTGTCGTATTTAAAGAGCTTATAGCAGAGTTAAGAAAAGCAATGCATGATTATTAAATAGTACCTTAAAACATGCAAAAATCATTAAACAAAATGAGATAGTTAATAGCTGACTTAAAAATTAGTAAAAACCTTTATATAGGATTTTATTTTCTTCCTCAAGGTTACAACCCTAGCACCTAATTTACTTTTTAAAATACATTATCTGAACAATTACTTCAAAACATTACTATACAGATTCAGCTCTTAATGGTTAAGATTAACAGTGCTGATTTTAATTAAAACGTATTTCCCTAGAAAATTCTCATTAGCCTTTAAAAAGAAAAGAAGCCATGTTTCCACTACTTCCAAAGTTCTGGTAATCACTCATGCAAATGAAAAATAATGTATGTGTTCCATACATGCATAAGTTGTTCCACAAACATCTGGTAATGAAACCTTGAAAGCCGCTAGACTCCACCGCAGCCCAGGTGTTCAGCGCAGCCTCTCTAGAACTCAGCCATCGACCGCAGTCATTTGTTGCAACTTGTATTGGCATTTTTATGGCCGAGATGAGGGGCAGGGTGATGACATCATGTGCTGGTGTTATAAAGGTGCTGTGCATTCGCTGAGAAAAATCCCATCAATGAGTGATTGTTGCTGAAACCAACTTCATTGGTGGCCACTGCACTTTGCCAAGTGAAACATCTGGGCACAAAGTTCGCGGCGGCACACCTTGTAAATAATTTAATTGAAATTAATTGCCAGAAGTTTGCAGCACGCATAGGCAGCCGTGAGCGCCGTTTCTGATTCTGCCGAGGAGGGTGATGCTGAAGGGTCTGTGTTCACAGATTCTGCTGTAGCAAACAGAAGAGGGGGGCGTAGAGAACAGGGGTGCAAAGACAGGAGCCTGCAGAAAGCAAAACCACACCACAGTGTGGAGAACACCTTAAGGCCTCTTTCACTGAAAGATATTTTCTTTGGAGAAATAGTTTTAAAACTTATGAATAAAGCAATTTTAAAAGGTAGAGATCTATATTTCCTCAGAAAGCTCTGTTTTTTTGCCCATATTATCAATATAGAAGGTAATAGTAATGCTTATAAAAATGTGAATTTATCATGTGTTCTGGAGCCACATATTGAAGAGATCAAGAGATTGCATTTTGAAAATACTAGCAGATTGATCATGAAATATGTGCCTTTCCCAGAGTCTTGCTAAGGTTTAGAATAATTTTTACACAGTCCCTTCTGCCCTCATAAATCCAGGGAAAAGCAATTTAAAAATTACCAAAGGGGGGGTGGAGAGATGATTCAGTGGTTAAGAGTACTGGCTGCTCATCTAGAGGACCCGGGTTCGAATCCCAGCACCCACATGGCTGCTCACAACTGTCTGTAACTCTGAGAACCGACATCCTCACACAGACATACATGCAGACAAAACACCAATACACATAAAATAAAAATAAACAGATAAACAATGTTTTAAAAAATTACCAAAGGGACACAGTATTTAACACAAATAAGTTGTGCCCACCCCAGCACAGCCTTCCCCGGCCTTAGGAAGTGTTCAGTCTGTGGTAATGCCAGCTTTCAACTCCTTTCAACTCTTGGTTCTCATTTCTTCTCAACTTTCCCTTTCTTTCTCAGAAAAGTTATGCAAATGTAAACAGTTTAAAGAGCTCCAGTATTGATATTGTAAAAAAATTTTCCTCTTTCTCTTCCTCAGATTTTATGCTTGCTTCCATAATGAATTCCATCTGAGTTCTCTATGTAAATTAGGATTTCAATGATAAACACTTTAGCATACATAAAAACTACCGGCTGTTACTCTCCCATTTCAAATAACGGGATCTAAGGAGCTTGCTCTTCTAGAGTTGAGGATGTTTTCCTCGGATTCTTTTCTCCTGCTCACTGTAGGAAGATAACCTGCCTTATACCAAGAGCATTCTGGTTCATTTTTGACAACAGCCCCTGATGTCCACAGGTGGGGTTTTGGTGTAACAGAGGACCCATCTCTTAAGGAGAAAAGAGAGAGAAAAAGATTTGGCTCCTTTTATTCAAAAACAAAATACGCTTCCAGTTACGTCCCTAAAAGTCAAGTCAGTGCTTCCCAGTGTGCATTCTGTTCTGGCAGAATGAGGCGTGTGATACAGAAGGGGAGAATGGGTTCTATTTAGTCCTTGCTTTTGTCAGGAACATGCAGAAAGTGTAGGCAAAGAACATCTTTACCGTATGGTTTTAATCTTAACATTGAATCCCCATGTGCTCCCTTGAGGATAATATTTTAATGGTATCAGACCAGGTTAAACACAGTGGAGACAGGAGGGAGCCACATGAAATCAATGACAGTTGCTTTGTAATCAGGTTTCTATTTAGCTGCTTTTTGCTACAAATGTGTGTATTTATAGCAAGAATATGTAAATCACTTGGGCTTCTACAGGGGAGCATGCATATGATTTTATGATACATCCTAACATGTAAGGATCTCATTAATAAAAAAAACAGGTATGTGTATTAAAGCTGTGGCACATCCCAAGAAATCCAGGTGAGGACTATTCTCATGGATCACTTACCTGACAGTTCTGCAAGGCGGTATAGAGGCAGCACTGAGCAGCTCAGAAACTGCAAACTGGATGAGACATAGATGCCAAGGTGGCAAACGCAAAGGCATCTCTCAAAGCAACACGGTTTCAACTCATGTTATGTGGTCTGTTTGTTCTTCCAGGGCTGGGGATTGAACCCAGGACCATGTGCATGCCAATCAAGTGCTCTACCACTGAGCCAAATCCTTAGCTTAACCTGTGTTCCGATGCAGGATTTTTCCTTGCTGGCATTCACACCGTGCAGTGGACAGTGACACAGCTCCTACTGAATCTACAGCAGTTGGAGGGGCCTGGGGAAGATCACGTGAGGACTGGGGTGTCTTGTGTCGGTGGGGTGTTAGCTTGGCATCTTAGTTACTTTGACACAAGGATGCAGGTGGTGCAGGTTTGCCTTGAACTCCTGGTCCTTCTACCTGTAGCTCCTCAAGGCTAAGCTGACAGGGGTGCCGCACCTTGCAAACTTAGAAGCTTGCATAATACTACTAGGGTGTAGGGATACAAAGGAGAATGGGGTCACTGCAGTAGCCCATTTAATTAATTAAATTTAATCAATATAATAATTGTGAGTTAGGGATAGATTATTTCATTTATATTAGGTAAATTTTCTTTTAGATAATAATAAAAGGCAGAAAACATCACGAGCCTCTGAGGTGAGGGTGCTTTGCTTCTCATGTTTGTTGTTTGCATGAGTTTTCACACTGTGACACAATCCAATCAATGATATATAGGATTCATGCACTTGCCTAAAAAAATAATAAAATCAAACTTACATGAATTGAAAAGCATCAGGGATATATTTAATATCTACTTAAAGAATATATGTTCCTCAGCCTTTCCTAACTTCCCCCAACACTGGTGTTCTGGAAGAGTACAGAACCCAATCAACAATGCTCTCCGGGTGACTACTGGTCGTGGAACTGACTTCTGGTGTCTTGTGACTCTCTGGCTAGTCTCTCCCATGAACACTTTCTCTTTCTCCTGATGTGGCTTCTGGGATCCCACGCTCTCCTGGTTCTAATTATCACGCTGCTCTTTTCTCAGCCTCCTCTGTTAGCTTGTCTTCTTCCAACCACTTAAGTGTTGACCCCTTCTCCATTGTAGCCTCAACTCTCCCTCCTCTCTTCCTCCTTCCCGGGGATCTGATTCAGACAAATCTTCCCAGTCTAGTCCATTGACGATGGCCACAATCTTGTCTAAATCTCGAAACCTGAGTTCCCATTCAGATTCCGAATCATCTCCTTGGCATTTATGCATAGTGTGCTGACAGATACCTCAGAGTCTTTGCCAACATAAAATTAGTTTTACACTCCAGAAGTCTGATTTTTCTCCTTTGTGTCTGTGGTTGGAATGAGAATGGCCCCGTAGGCTCATTTATGTGAGTGTTTGAATGAAGCAGCTTAGGAAGGATCGGGTGTGGTCTTAGGGGAAGTATACTGCTGGGAGTGGACTTTGATGTGATGTGAGCTCTCTCTTAGCACCCACC
This sequence comes from Ellobius talpinus, assembly GCA_001685095.1. NCBI lineage: Eukaryota > Metazoa > Chordata > Mammalia > Rodentia > Cricetidae > Ellobius > Ellobius talpinus. The sequence continues at coordinate 18,111 of LOJH01020374.1, forward strand.
AGGCCTGCCTGTTACCATGTTTCCTGCCACGGTGGTCATGGACTAACCCTATACAACTGTAAACAAGCAGCCAATCAAATGCTTTCCTTTCTAAGTTACCTTGGTCATGGTGTCTCCTCACAGCAATATAACAGCAACTAAGACTGCCCATGTCAGGAATCTATCCAGTTGTCCAAGGTAGATGGATTTTTTGAGGTCTGGGGGTGAAAATATAATGCATGCCAGGCAAGTGCTCTACTTCTGAGCTACCTTCCCAGTCCCTAGATATCTCCAACCATTGTTCTGTTCTGCCCCTTTCTCTTTTAACACATATGCAAATAAGACACTGCATTTGTTCTTAGTATAGACGACTTCTCAAGTCCTCAGATTAATCTCTTTTGTTTTCAGCTCCAAGAACATAGGTTTAGTTTGGACTTTGATGAACTTTTTCTCCATGAAGTATTTTCACAGCCCTTGACTAAGATTTGGGCAGCGACCTTTCCTTGTGTGCCCTGCTGCGGAAGTCAACCCGTGTGGTTATGCTGGATGCAATGTTATCCCATGGCCCTTTGGGTTTCCTAAACAAATGGTGTTACCCATCTGGAGTGCTATGGAATTTCCTCTTTGTCTTTGAAATTTCTAATAAATGTAGTCATTAACATTTCCATATCAAGTTAGCTCAACTCAGACCCTGGGCCCGTTGGTTTAACTATATACATGTTTTTGCATGCAGTAATAGAAGTGTCTATGGGTGGGGGTGTATAGAATGTATTGGACCCAGACCAGAGATATTTACCAACTTCTAACTATCAAGAAACAAGTAGTTCTTATTGATAAATTTTAATTCTTTAAGAATACAAATCATGTTAAAAAAATAAAATATAACATTTTAAAAAGAATCCAAAGAAACATGGAAGACTTGTCAATTCATTGTGTGAAGCAAAATCAGATGAAGATCTCACAGCCAAATGGAACTAAGAAACTCTTTCATAAATAGAATACAAAACACCAAGCTAAATAAAATACATTCTCACAAATTAAATTTGATAATGTGTTAGAAAATATTCCAAGACAAAGTAACTTAGAAGATAAAAGATTAGTATATTAAGAAAATTTAGCAGATTTCATCATGGTCCTTCCCAGAAGTAATGACTTGGGTTGCATAATTGCTACTTTGGCATTGCCCCTGTTCCTTGTTATGAGTTCCAGGCATTATAGAGGAGAATCCAAGGGCTGCCTTCCAGTCCTAAGGAGATTCTACTGAAGAACAGGACTCGCATCAGCTTTCTGGGGAGTATTGGCATCTGGAGGCCACCACACACTGACAAGTGAACAAAGAGACCCCAGTGGAGGGAACGGGTGCCTTCAGGACACCTGCTATGGTGCTACATGCTGTGGTGTTTTGAATAGGAATGGTTCTTGTAGGCACATCTGTTTGAATGCTTGGTCATCATGGACTGGCACTACCAGAGAGGGATGAAGAGGTATGTCTGTTGCAGGAGGTGCGGTCTTGTTGGAGGAGGTGTGTCACTGGGGGTGGACTTTGGGCTTTTAAAAGGTCAAGCCAATCCCAGTGTCCCTCTCTTCCTGCTGTCTGCAAATTCGGATAAAGAACTCTCAGCTGCTTCTCCAGCACCATGCATGCTACCTTTCTCCCAGCTGTGATACAATGGACTAAACCTCTAAAACTCTAAGCCAGCCCCAATTAAATGCTTTTTGATTTAAAGAGCTGCTGTGGTCATGGTATCTCTTGGCAGCAATAGAACACCAACTAAGTTGCAGGTCATAAACTCCCTGCCCTTCATTTGATCTTCCAACAGTTGCATAAGCTTATAATTATGGCAATAAATTCTTCATACCCTGACTATACAAAGTAGATTCTGTTTTCCAAGCAGATCCCTCATGGCTATAACACAAGAATTATATTTAATAAGAGTCAACATCTAACATAAACAAAAAACAAAACTCACAATAGATTAAGAGTATATACTTTTCAAACATGGCAGTATGATTTCCCCCTGGTTTCTACCATTTTTAGTGATGAAACATGGCAGACATTCTATGAAAAGTCAAAAGTATGTTATGAAGCATGATGCACTTCAATCTTTATTCTATGGATGACATGGTATAATTACAGAACCAGAAGACACAATATCCAGTATTGCCATGTGTGAGTCCCTTATTTTACTTCAAAAAGCACAGATGAGTTAAACATAAAGTCATGGCTTTCCCCGAGTTTGAAAAATAGGCTCAAAACATTTGCAATAATAGTGCACATTGGCTATATCCTCTTCAAATTCAGTGAATGAATATGAATGAAGAATACAACAAAGCCTAGTGAAAAGTCTCTGAATAGATGGAAAAGCATAATTATAAATTGTAGAAGAATTGGTATTGCTATTAAGAAAGTATTGAAAACTTCTCAAATTACCTTATACACTTGATTGTTATTTAAATGGAAGTGTTAATGGCAATTTCTAAAGGTTGATAGAATATTTGTGAAATGCTTGGATAAGTCACAAGTTAAATTAAATCATTTGTGGAAAAAATCTGTCGATAATTCATCCAGTATTAAGTCAAAAGATTATAATAAAATTGTGATACTACACCCAATAGAGAAATAGATCAATAAGAGGAAACAACACACAAATTGTATTCATTTAAGCACTGTCTGGCCCATTATATCTAGC
>LOJH01020375.1:4290-20779 GCA_001685095.1 Ellobius talpinus
AAAAAAATTGTTTTTATTGAGCTATGTGTTTCTCTCCGCTCCTCTTCCTTCCCCTTCCCTTTTTGCCTCTCCCATGATCCCCACGCTCCCAATTTACTCAGGAGATCTTGTCTTTCTCTACTTCCCATGTAGATTAGTGTTTTCCCTTCTTTTCTTTCATTTTCTTCATTGATCTGAATTTTCATGAGAACATGTCCCAGGGAGAGTATTTCATGGGCCTTTGGACTTATTTCAGATGATCTAACTTCAGAGCTTTTCAAATCTTGTTTCCTTTTGATTGTAATCTGTCCCCCGTGACTTTGTCCAGAGAATGCTGATCGTGCTTTCTAGGAGGTGTTATTTTCTCAATGACTTCTCTCTGCTTCTTCCTCATTTTTCTATTTGTGTTTCTTTCATCACAGAAATTTTACTCAAGTGTTTATTTAAGTCTCCCCTACATATAGAGGCTAGGTGATTTTTTTTCTATTTTCTCTGTAAATTTGTCCCTCGTTAATACTTGTAAATCTGCTGAGGGGCCAGTTTCTCTGGGGGAAGACTCTGATCTCCTGGGGAAGCTGGATCTGGGCTCCAACATTCTAGGCACTGATAGTAAGGTGCTCACCTTCTGCTCGGGCTGTAGACTGTAACTGCTTTGTTTTTAGAGCATCGTGGCTTTCCTAGGTTCATAAACTTGACAGCTCAATGCCTTTTCAAAAGAAATCACTCAGCTCTTGCCTGTGTTGAGGGAGGAGTGCTTCTGGCTTTGTAGCGTGGAGAGAGAGAGCTTACCAGAAACACTGGGTATTTGGTTTTCAGCCAGCGGTAAAAGTGACAAGAAAGCATATATTTAGTGTACACAATATACACATTTGTACACTAAAATCATCACACTCAAACAAGTGAACGTTTAGATCACTTGGTATATTCCCCTGATTAGTATAAGTATCTTAAAAACAACACTTCAGCACCTCATATCTGCTTTCTTCATAATCTGAAGACACGAAAGTACCATTAGCTGTAACAGCAGACAGTTCCCAATACTTGCTCGTCCTTCTTGAGCCACTGGAACAACGCTAGTCCTCTCTACCTCTACGGGTTTCGTGTCCTCTCTACCTCTACGGGTTTCGCTGTTTTTGTTCTGGATACAGATAGCCATCATCACGCAGTGTTACTCTCTCCGCATCTGGCTTGTTGTGTTTAACATCCTGTACATCTGCTTCCATTGTTACAATGTGCCGCAGTTGCTTTCCTTCTTAAGACTGAATTATTTCAGTTCATGTGTGTACCACCTTTTCTTGGTCTGTCAGTGAGTTTACGAGTGGCTTCTGCATTTTGGCTACGGTGACTAATGCTTCAGCGAGCATGAAAGTGATGCTCCTTGCTCTTACCATACCCTCTAACATCCAACTTCGAAAGTAGTTCAAGTACCTGAACTGGGAAAGGATTCTTCGGTGGGAACTGCCTGCTTTCTCTGGCAAGTCCCTCTTTCAGCATCCGGTTCACCAAGTCACTTGCTAAGACTTTGGTTTCTACTGTGCACACATTGGAAGCCATTTTCCTTTTTCTTTTGTTGTTGTTATTTTCCCTTACAGTATCTTGTATTTTTTAATATTAATTTTATTTTATGTACATTGGTGTGAGGGCTTCAGATCCCCTGGAACTGCAGTTACAGACAGTTGTGAACTGACATGTGGGTGCTGGGAATTGAACCCAGGTCCTGTGGAAGAGCAGCCAGTGCTCTTAAGTGCTGAGAGAGAGACAACTCTCCAGCCCCATGTATCTTACATCTGTAAATTTCACATACTGTTACTTGAGTCATGGTTGGAGAAGGAAATGGAAATTTCTTCATTCATTTAATTGTGTATATTTCATCATAATCACTCAGATTTTTCTGATCTAGGATGAAATATAAATCCCTTTCTTTATATTATATTTTATTAATAAGAACAATGCTTATATAAATTATGGAATATACTTAGGATAAGCCACAGATTTATGTTTACAGTCACTTAATATTGACTTAGTACAGATTAGTAGACTTTACAGATGTCAACAGATATAAAGTAAACTGACTTGGCTAAATATATATTAAACACATTTATTGCTCTTTGTCTCACATGAAGAAACTGTCTTTTGAATGTAATTCATTTAGAACTCTTCAGAACAGACTTTGTTCCAACTTACTCAGGAATCTCCTTGCATTCTTTATATTTTCTATTCCTAGCCTTTCAATGAATTATCTTTGCAGCTACCCTACAAAACAGTTAATGTGATTTTGTAACCCGAAGTCTCTCTCCTGCCCGCCAGTTCCCAAATAACCACTTCCAGGCTTATATTAATTATAAATGTTTGGGCAGTAGCTCAGACTTATTATTAGCTAGCTCTTACATTTAAATTAACCCATTTTTATTAATCTGTATATCACCATGTGGCCTGTGGCTTACTGGGTGCTCTGATACCTTGCTCCTTCAGCAGCTGCTGGTGTCTCCTAGGCTCCACCCTCCTCACTGTATTTCCGTTTGACTTTTCCGCCCAACCTTATTCTGCTTGGCTATAGCCAAATTGGCTTTATTCATCAACCAATGAGAGCAACACATATTCACAGTGTACCAAAAGACATCCCACAGTATAATTTCTTTAACAATATTGAGAGCATGTGTACCAGGTACTGGGCAAATCCCATGGAAATCATGGCAAACAGAAAGCCATCTCTATTTTCATAGAATTTTCTAACCTATTAGAAAGGGAAAGATAATTAAAAATCATATGAAAGGTGGAGTGTGATGGTGTATGGCTTTAATCCCAGCACTTGGGAGGTAGAGGCAGGCAGATCTCTCTGACTTCAAGGCTACCCTTGTTCTCAAAGTGAGTTCCAGAACAGCCACAGCTGTTACACAGAGAAACCCTGTCTGGGAGAAAAAGAAGAAAAAGGAAAGAAAAGAAATAAAAAGTATCATGTGGCATAGAGCATGGGAATGCATTGTTTGAGTGCAGAGATGTACCTAGCCTAAAGGGCATGACCCTACTCCAGGAGGAATGGAGAACTAGAGAAATGCTTTCTGTCAGGTGACAAGATGGCTAAGCAGGGAAAGGCACTTGCTCATGCTAAGTCAGAAAACCCAGGTTCAATCCTAGGAAGCCATACAGTAAAGGGAAAGGATCAATTCCCACAAGTTGTCCTCTGACCTCTACAATGTCAGTGCACAGAAACACACACACACAGAGACACACAGTAAAACAATTTTAAAAAATGTAAAATACTAATAAAAAAGAAGCGCTTTACACTTTAGATCTATGGTTGTCACGCATAGAGCAGGCTGTACAGGGGTAAACAGATGTTCAGCTTTCTTTATTCAGAAAGGTAACGATTATTAGAAAAGTGTTAAGAATTTAAGAGAAAATAATAGTGTTAACAGTGTGGAAAAGAGTGATAACAAAAGTTATAGAAAAGTATTATATGTATAGATATATAGATATAGATATTTAAATTTAAATCATGATGTAATATGTTAGCTATCATGGTGTTTTCAAACAAAGTTTGTTTTTGTGGTTCTTCCTGTCATCTCTCCACCTCCCTGTTACTCCTGCCCCTACCAGTGACTCCCCTCCCTATAATCTTTATTCTTTTCCTTCTTAATGTCCTCAATTTAGCACTAAGGTGATCATCTGACAGTGAATTCTAGAGAAATGATCCAAATTGGGAATTTAAATAGATGTGTAGGAGGGGGAGTTTTTATAATCTTAAAATATAATTTATGCATTTAGGTATTTGGCTATCACAGACTCCATCTACAGCTAAATCTCCTTAATATTTAGGCTAGGCACCTGAGTCAGATGACCAAATTAGCATATCTTGCACAATAACAATAATTAAAATCTTTGAAGTGCAGAATATAAAGATGATTTCAGAATTTCTGGAAAGTTATTTTTGGTAATATGGGAGGACATTATTGGCATTTAAAGGATGGGAGTTGATTTTGATAGTTTCAGGTTAATAAGAGAAGCCAGGGGGCCAAGAGCTCAGAGACAATTTGTTATATTCCCTTTCTGGGGCTTTCTGCAATTGTGGGAGCTTGCCTGAAAGTTAGGAGCCTTGAGTTCCATCCCCAGCACACCAGGGATTGGGGAGGAAAGATCGCTCAGCGTTCACAAGAGAACACGGACTTCCTAACTCTCCTTCCTGCTTGTGGCCTCATCATTATTGTGCTAGACATGAATAATCTTGACTCTTTTCTACTCATTCTTTGTCCTGAGTGGAGAAAATCAAGAGGAGAAAAATGTGTCAGGCAAGGACGTGAAGTCATGTTTAGAAATAAAATTATGCAGATATTTAATCCTGTAGAGATGAAAAGCTAGGTTGAACTGTAGTTGAGTTTTCTAGAGACAAACAAAAGAAAAAGAAAAAAAATATTACCTTAGAAGATACCTATGACCTTTTAAGCCAAAAGATAATAACAACAATGAAAAAATGCTGGTTTTGGCCCCCTGAGGCCAGAGGGCCCATCCCCTTTGTGGATTAAAGATTGGTACGATGAGTCTGTTAAACAGCATCCTTCTGTTTATAGTGTCATCTTTTAATAGGGTTATAATTCCTAGGTTAACTTGCTTAGGAGTTTACTATTTGACACTGCTTCAAGACCTGCCTGGACTCATTGACACAGTTTAGGAAAATGAGAGTTGTGTTTGCAAAGTATATTTAATGCCATATTTATGTAATGGACCATCAGTTATTAGTCCATAAATAAAATGAGAAAAGTTACGCATTCTCTTACCCCATTTACCGGTAGATGGAGGAGAAAATTGTCCCATGGATTAATGTGTTTTTGTCACATTTTATACACAGTGAGGGAACAGGATAGTTTCCTGGCTGCATTTCTGTTAGGGTCTCCTTTGGTTAGTTTATTATGTATGCCGTGGTCTCTCATGCAAGTAAAAAGAAAGGTGAAGGAAGTTATCAATCAAAATATCCAAGTATTTACAAGCTGGTCCTCGGGGCTTAGAGGAAAATAAAGCTTGAAGGTACCCGATAGACTTTATCCGTGAACCGAGGAGTACAGGATTGCCTTCTGTTTTCCTTGTGATGCAGATCTAGCTGGCTTCAGAGCCTTGAGAAAGTCATGGGAACCGGTTCAGACTGGGATCCCAAAATGTGTTCTCAAGGGATGGGAAAACAGCTAGAGATGAAAAACTGTGGAACCACGAGAAGGCAATTGATGGCTGCTGTCGTGATCCCTGGTGACATTTAGAATAAGATAAGCATTCTCTCAGATTGGCTGGTTTCTAGTTGTTTTTCTTTTCAAATCACTCTCTTTATTTATTTTACAGTGGATGGAACTGAGGTTCAACACTCTGGCAAAATGTCCACACTGCAAAAAAATGTAAGTTCTCTACTGCTGGAAATACCGTGGAGAAATCTACAGAGTTTGGAATTCTCACTTAAGTAGATTTGAATTTTAATATGTGCTATGAAGTGAGTGAATGCTTAATATATTTGTCATTTTCAAGACAAAGCCAAGTCATCTTTAGGCTAATATAGTCGATTTCTAAATTAAAATGATTGGGCTTGATGTTCTTTAAAGGGAAATCCATTTCTAGGAGAGTAAAGTTAATAAATTGTCAGTTACCTGGAGAGTTTTCCAGTGTTATAAAGGTTATAATCTCTTGCAACTAATCTACAGTTTGTAAGAAATATTGTAATCAAGGAGAAAAACCTATTGTTCGTGAGTCTGTAATTAGTTGATGGTTAGTTTTTTCACTCCCTTTCTAATGAGATTATTACTGTGACAAAGTTTATGTAACTGTCTATTTTAACTATAAAGTCTGTTTATTTATGTTTCTAACAGGTTTGCCTAGGGAAAGGGTAAAAAGCAATATCACCATGGGAAACCACAAAGATATTTTGATTAAAAAAATATATTTTACGGCTTATGTGTTGGGGGTTCTGAGGACCAAGATTCTGTCCCGAGGAGCATACTAGGAACTAGTCATACTACAGATAAGAATGTATTCTAGCTGAAGGATATTAAATACTCAGCAAAGGGGAAAGACAAATGGGAGCAGACCTTGAAGATGTGGAGCAAAGCTTCAAAGAGGCCTTTCCCAGTGGCGTCCTCTGTGAAAGAATTGTTAGTCATCTGCGGTGTGTGTCTGCCAAGGGCACTCACTTGAGACTTGCTGGGGGATCATAGGCACCTATTGTCAGCAGATACCCACATTCCAGGTACCCAACAGGACAGTTCGTATTTGGTATAACCTGTATGGCTTACAGAGAGAGTTTATACTCTCTAAGTACACTCTTAGTACTTATGGAATGCTAGCAACGTTTTAAAAACCAGAGTGCCCAGACAGCAGCTGAGGACCAACCTCGTGAGAAGGGCTTTTTTAATGAGAGTAGTCATAGGCTTGATGTGTTAGCCTTTCCACACAACATTAATTGTGACAATGAAAAGTTAATTAAAAAATATCATCCACTTACATGTGTGAATTGTAATGTAAGCAAGGTCAATTGTACTGGAATGTTTTGACAATTTTATTTTTAAAACAGAAAATATAGATTCATACTTTATATGACTTTTAGTGTGATCCAATTAACTTTGTCTATTTTGAAAATAGAAGAATCCCATGAATGGTTTCTCAGAGAAAATAATTAAAAAGTATCTGTAAAATTGAGAACACATAATGAAATGTCTCCATTCCTTACTGCTAAATGATTTCAATTAAGTATAATCCCGGGATAATTTTCTTTATCATTCATTTTTAACTTTAAAAGAAGAAATGCTTAAAATTCATGAAATAATTCACCTAAGCCCTTTGTTTTATTGAATCTGGTGGAAGTCCATGCATGGAGAAGAAAAGTAGACAACCCCAAATATATACATGGAAAAAAAGTCATGTTGGGGAGGTCACAACTCCTGAAACATGAATATGCATGCTATCGATACATGTCTGTGCATGTATCACAATATACACAAAATTATGTGGGAAATATTTTTACCAAGGACATCGAGTAGTTTTAAAAATCACAGAAAATAAGAAGCAGAGGGTCAGATACTCTGAGCACAGCTAAGAGGGGTCTTGTAGACCCCGTGTGCATTAGCCAGAGCTTTTGCAGGAACCTGAGAATGCAGGGATTATTGGAATAGTTTTACAAGTTAGAAGCCACTGTGAGGGGGTAAGGGTTGTGCTTAAGGGACTTGTTTAACTACTTTAGAACAATGGCACTATTTTTGCTGGTAAGAATGTCAAATTTCAGACCATAAGGCTGTATTGATACAAAGAAGTGTTTGTATCAATACCTTAGGGAATGGTGTGCGTAGAAGTTCACGTGGATGGAAGCAGCTTAACCATCATTCTAAGAAGATGGTCTCTAGAACTGGAATCATATGCTGAGCATGGGAGAGTCAGGGCGTTTGTTGCTTATGGGCAGAAGCTGTCATCATATGAGCACCCACAGCTGCCTTCCAGATCTCTTTTGACACGTTTTTCTTCCTAGCAGCATGACGGGTCTCTTAGACTAGGAGGCTGAGACAGCATTTTATTTCATCAAATGTAGAATTCCTTTTTGTTTATAGGAGTCATGACATCATTACTACAACACTAGTTTGCCGTGTGTTAATCTCACAAGCATTTGAGGAGAGCTTTACCCGTGCACGGCTCCCCAGTCAAGGAAATGTATTCCCCTATTCCATTTCCATATTCATGCAGAAGTGGAGGCTGTTGCAGCTGAATCTGTGTTTTTCCTTCCTTGTGGATGGTGGCTGCCACCCGGATGTTCAGTTCTAGCATTCTGAAAGTACAGTTGGGGCTGTAGTCCCCAACCGTAATGCTATAATGGATCTAAGACTAAGAGAGACATGGGCTTTTCATCTAAATTCTCATTGTATATCAATTTGGCATCACCAGGAACTCCTTTGTGAATACCTCTCTACTGTTTTCAGTTATTATGAACTCTTCTTCTTGGCTGCCACCCTTTAGATTTTCTGAGTTAGCCCTCTTACTTCAGCCAGCACTCCGGTGTTACTGGGAACTTCAAAGACAAGCGTCTTACAGGATGCCCAGTAGCTTGGTAGGCAGAAGGTGGGGAAGGAACAAGATAGAAAAGTACATTAAGACTTCTCAGTGCTACCATGGCAATGTGTGCTCTGCTTTGAAGGTCGGCGGGAAAGCGATCGTGAGAGGTGGCCTTCAGGAGAGGGTGAATTGTGGTCTAAGTTATAGACTAGAGGGGACTTGTCAAGAAGGCAGTGTGGTTCAGTGCAGAAGCAGTCACTTGTGTAAAGGCCCCGGGGGAGGCAAAGCATTGCCTTGATGTCAAGGACCCAACAGAGAGCACTGGGCATGGATGCAGGCAGGCTGGGGCCAATGATGACCTTACTTCCTAGATGCTCTGGAGGCTTTTAGGAGGAGCCTGGGATCTAGACGACATGCAGCCAGCAGGAAATAGTAATTCTTTTCACCAGGGTGATGTAACGAGACTCAGGTTTGATAGATTCACTGAGACTTCGCCTTGTCTAGGCCCTACGCAAATGATGTTTGGATCAACATGGCGGTTGGTAACTTTCCCCTCCCTTCACCAGAACGGAAAGCTGAGAATTTTGATATTAGTTAGCCTTCTGCTAATTATGTTACCTTTCAACCAGAGCTAGGCTCTTTGCTCCTTTCTAAGTATCCTTCTTTAATTTCTACCGTCATTGTCCCCAAACCCTTATGTCCAGGTCTTTCTGTTCCTCTCATACACTCTGATTCAGCCTCCACACGTCCCCTGTCTCTGCTGACCTGTTGCTTTCCATCTCTCTGAGATGACTGAAGCTGACCATGGAACCCTTTGGCTTTATGCTCTGTCTATAAGCCTGTCTATGGCCACCTCTCCTTCTCCTAAAGGAGGGAGGTCTCTTCTGTGCAAGGTACACCTCATTCCTGCTGGAGTAAAGCCAGCACTAGCTATTACTCTCCAGTGAGCCGCTGGCTTTGCTGTGAGGATACTCATGTCTAGTTACAAGTTCCCATCATTCAGCCGTTCCCCCCACCCATTTGTGTCCTCAGAGCAAGTCTAATCACCCTGATTTCTTCTTTCTTTTAAATTTGCTCTGCTCTTGGTCGGTAGAAACTGTTTTCTTCTGAGTTTTTCCACTTATGAGAGCACTCCTTTGTTATTAATTTTCTTGGTGTCATTTCCTTCTTTTAAGATGTTTCATTGGTGCTCCCCAAAGCAGGCATTTCCATGTGTTTTCTGTGAGTTTTATGAGTTGCACTGTTGTCTATGTACCATTGAATTGGTTCAGATTTCTCTCAGAAACTTCAGCTGTAGATAGACAATCTCTGTTCATGATTTCATCTACAGTTATTTCATTCCAGCATCTGGATGTAATCACATACACCTAAAACAACTTCCTGACCCCATTCCGCACACCAGTATTCCTTATGGAGGATGCACATATCAATGAGTCTTACCCCATCTGTCTAGTGCAGCCAGAATTCTGATTGTATCTTTTCTTTCTAATCCATATATGGATGCTGATATCATACTGATTATGTCCCTTGCCATTTCACTTTCCCCTCCACGTTCTTCCTATTTCACCCATGCAGCACCCTGTGTTAGTGCTGTGACCGAGGCCTTCTGATTTACTCTTTTGCCCCAGCCTTAAAGTTTTCAACCAATTTCCTAGAAAAACAGGCCTATATGATTTTAAAATCTGACTTCAGATCTAGTAGTTCCCAGAGCGTGTAAATATGTGAGGTACATGCTGTGTGGCTCAAGAAGATGCCATGGCCCTTCTTTCTTCTTTTTTTGTTTTGTTTTGGAGACAGGGTTTCTCTTAACCACTAATCTTACTACCATTGTAGGAAACTTTATATGGTCCCTAGATTTAAGTCTCTACCTACCTTCTAGAGCTTTCTTTGTTTCCTTCTGTACCTACGAACAACCCCTATGTGCTAACAACAACACATTCTTTACTTCTAAAAGCACCCTCTACAGTTCCTTGATTCTTTCCTGTATTCTTGTGTGTGAGCCATTGGTCTGTCTGCTTCATGTCCTCTCTCCTGGCTGCCTCAGAAACACCCAGTAAACCCCTCAAACTAGCTGAAATCTCTTTTGCTTCTCTTGTTTGCTTGTCCAAACTTCCTGTGGGAGAATGGCTAGAATATTGTTTTTCTCTCATTCTTGAGCCACACTACTATTATAAACTAGAATGACCTAGCGGCCTTCTACCTATTTACATCTTGCCTGCCTTCAAACCTCTCTGTATTGGTTCATTTTGTATTGCAGTAATAAAATATTAAAGACTTCAGCATTATAAAAGATTAAATAAGGCTTATCACAGCTCCTATGATCCAGGGGCCTGTATGTGGTAGTGGCCTTCTTGCTGACCGGATTTTGAGGTGGCACAGAGTTTAACATGTCTAGTGATGAGGAATGAATACATGCCTTTCACTCTCTGGTCTTTCTGCCTGTTCTTTGAGAACAAAACATAATACGCATAAGATTCACTCATGGGGTATTGCCCTGGTGACCATATCTAGTCCGAATTACCGGGGAACAGCCACACATCTCTATACTCTTCCGGTTAAATCCCCATCCTCTTAAGACTTTACCATGAAGATTGTATTCCAATGTGAGTTTCAGAAGAGAAGAAGCAATGTTCAGACCATAGCCCTTCCATTCCCCCATTGCCTCTTCTGAAGTTATAAAGAACATTGCTTGGTTTCTCATGTATGGTACGTCAGAAACCACCAGATCGCTATATGGGTGGTAATGAGAAACAAGAACCAGCTGTGAGCTCTAAAGCAGGACACCTACTAACAGGTTATATAAGAGTCAAAACCAAGAAACAGGCAAAACAAAGCATTAAGGCATTGGACTACACATGTCCTAGAGATTGAGAGCTGTCTGCACAATGGCACAAAGCAGTGTCTATTGTTGTCCCCAATGCACCAGAATGTTTGTTAATGCTTAGTTCAGGAAAATCGATGATACCTATATTTGCAGCAAAATTCATTAACTCATGGGAAGATTTGGGCACTGAAGGAAATTATTATGCAGAATTAACCTCTTTAGGGTAGCATGTTTATAAATTATGTCTAATAAGTGGCCTCTTCCTCTCTTTCACTCATTCAGTAGACAGTCATTGAAAGATTACACGTGATCTCGATACTGGCCATGCTAACTAAGGTGACGCCTTTTTCTGTCATCTCACTAATGGTGCCTTGCATATGGTATGTGTAATAAATATGCACATATTAGCAAACGGTGCCCACTGGGTTTGGGTTTCTTGCTCTCTGCTATACTTGCATCATTTTGAAAATTACCAAAATTGGAAGTGGAGAGAAGTAAATATCAGATTTTGGGTTTCACTTGAGAAACCAGTATATGCTCTGATGAATTTCCTGCAGGCTTTTGACAGTGTTGAGAAACCTTAATACTTTAATCCCTACAATGTCATACTTCTAATTCTAAAAAGCTTAAGACAAAGATGAGAAATAAGCACAGTGCTTTAAGTGACGCTTAGTTGCCAGTGTTTGTAACGATGAAAACCCTCAAGTGTGAATGAGGGGAGGTGGTTGAGTCTGTTGATTACGTCATAGAGCTCCATTTTGAGAATGCTTGATAACAGGGAAATATTGATGATGCCTTTGGGTCAGAGTAAAGACTGGCAGGAAGAGAGTAAGCGAGGACCCTGGGAGACTTTTAGGACAGTAGAATCACACGTGCTTTCATTTTTCATTCATTTCTCTGTTTTCCAAATTTGTCACACAAAACATAAACCATAAGCAAGCCAAAGGCTACTTTTAATCTAGTATTTCTATTCCAGATAAGACCTTTGGATATGGACATTATCTGAAGGAGGATAATGGACCATAGTGATTTTGTTGTTGTTGTTGTTGTTATTTATTTATTTATTTATAAATGTATATTGTCAGTGAGCAGGGCACCATTTACCTTTGTCATTTGTTGAAAAAATGTCATTTTATGCATACTGTCTGTCATTGTGAAGAAACAAATGAAACCAGTATGTTAGTGGAGCCAGACATAACAAGTCATGAAGATGTGATGAAAAGTCTTGGCATAAATATTAATGTGTCCCTCTGCTCTGCCCCTTTCAGCTCTTCGGTTGGTAGTGCACTTCCCCGGAGACGCTGCTGTGCCTATATCACCATGGGGATGATATGTATTTTCATTGGAGTTGGACTCACCGTGAGTACTGCCTTTGTTTCTTTGAAGGGTCTCACATAGAGCTCGTGATCCTCTTGTCTACTGTAATCCCAAACCCTGGGATTCCAGGTGTACCCTACCACGCCAAGAGACTGAACACTACTATTAGACGTTTTTTCTGCATCTTTAGTCTGTTGTGAGATTTGGGACAGTTATCAGAGATCCCCAAGATGGTGACCACTCAGCCTGACAGGTTCTAGAGCTTCTGCAGGACTATGATCAATCAGATGTCCAATCCTTGGATATTTATTTTTTTAAGTAGTTATTTTTTTAAGATCTTTAAAAAAACTTTTTAATTTTATTTTATGTGCACAGATGTTTTGTCTGCATGCATGTCTGTGCACTACTTGAATGGCTGATGCCCATGGAGGCCAGCAGGAGGTTCCAAATTCTCTGGAACTGGGGTTCCAGATGGTTATGAGCCCTAGTGTAGGAGGTGAAAGTCTAATTTAGGTCCTCTGGATGAGCAGTCAGTGCTCCTAACCTCTGAACCATTTCTCCAGCCCACTGAAAAAGGTTTCATGGCATTATATTAATTACATAAAGTCAAGATTTCATTGTGCTTGAACTGTTTCTGATGGAGTCTCTGCCTACCCAGGAAAAGGCTATGTTTGTGCCACCTCGAAAGTCTTGAGCATTGAGAAATTCATTATTCGTTTGTCAAAAGCCATTTTTACTTTGGTTGAGTGGACAGAACCAACTTTGCATGATCATGGAGTATCTTATATCCAAATCAACACTTGCTCATTTACAGAGATTTGAAAATCAATCTCTTTATTCATGCCAAGCAGAGATTTATGTTTGCTATGAGGATGTGTTGATTTCAGAGAGACTGAAGTTGAACAGTTGTCACTGGGATTACACCAGAAGGGAGCAGGGAGTTGATCTGTTTTGCTTTCCGCGCTGTGTTCTTTGGTCAGTACACCTGGTCCCATCTTATTAGCGAAGTTTACTGTGCCATTAAGTAAGAGATAACAACATGAATTTTCTTCTTCATTGTTACTTTTTTCCCTCTTTTGGTACTGCGCTCTAGGATGCACAGGTTCTCACCACTATGTCAGGCAGTGTGCTTTTCTATTTACTTCATAAAATGTGTAGTTAATGCAAGTACCATTGTTGTATGTTAATCAGTCAAGAGCCACGTGTAATCTTAGAAGGCCTAATTGGCTTCAGTTTGCGGACGTGTTTCATATAATCCCAAACAGGGAGGGCCAACCAAAGTTTTCCCAGAAGACATTTCCTTAAAGTTTCTAATCTCTTGTTTTTGTTTTTTTGTTTCAGGTTGGCACACAAGACTTTTCAAGGCGATTTCATGCAACCTACGTGTCTTGGGCAATTGCTTATCTCTTAGGTTTGATTTGCCTTATCCGAGCTTGTTACTGGGGTGCAATAAGAGTCAGTTATCCAGAACACAGTTTTGCTTAAATCTACCCCTGAATCCTTGACGCAGGTGAGAGTGTCCAGTAGTTCTTGGTAAGCTCTTTTGGACGCCTTCAAATCATTTATCCATCCTGCTTTGTATAATAGTTTCAAGACTTCGAGTCTTTTCTGAACAGATGCTCACTACAGTACAGTATATGCAAGTTCATTTTGCTGCTAGGTTATCAGACTTGGAAAAATAAAGTGCGTTTTTGTTCTTTTAAATCATTTAGAGATATTTTTGTGTTTGTCATCATGTGTTACATCTAACACCAGTCTTTTATTATGTTTAAACCAGTAATGTCATTACTCACTGATCTGTGACTATTCCCAAGAAGTGTTTATAAATGTTTCTATAATGGGTTCACATTTATACTTACATTTTCATCAGAATTGCTTGCTTTAAAAATCTAAGCAATATGCATTTTTGCTTGAACTGCTTACTGTAATTTTAACCTAAGATTATAGTTACCTTATTCAGGAAAAAAAATTGAGTGTACTTTCAAAAACTTGACATTCTTGTCAGAAATATTTCTAGATATTATATGCTTGTTTTTTGTTGTTTGTAGAAAGACACAATATTTTGGTAGTAAATTAAAATACTTAGGATGAACATGCTTGTCCACAGTTGGATATGTTGGATAAATGTCGTTTCTCTAAGATTACAGAACCTTTTGCCTTTCATTTTTGTCTTTTTATTTAGCATTTACAAAAATCTGGTTTATGGAACTTAATGTTAGTCTGCTGGATGTATTCCTTTGTAGACTGGAGGAGGTATTGCGGAAAACATGCTTTATGAGGCTTCATCATCTCATCACAGACACATTTACACTGGGCTGCATTCCCTCTCCTTAGATCATGGCAAACTTTTCTTCATGAGATCCCTGTGTGCCCGTTTCCCTGTGCAGAGAACCTATGGCATTTTGCCTTAGCTGAAACACTAAAGTTAAAGATTCTCTTACTGTTTCTCAGCTGACCAGATAAAGAATGATCCAGCTTACTCAGGGAAATGGATCAGAGGTAAAGAGTCTCATGGCTTTCTAAGACTTCGCCTGGGGTCTGTGGAGTCAGCTCTTGCACTGCCCATGTCTGCAGTCTCAAAGTAATTATTTGAGAGTTAATGGCTTAAACTCTTTCAAACTGTTGATCAGACAGTGAAGTGACCTGAGTAAATTAGTAGGTGATTCCAAGGGACAAGACTAATATTTTAAGTTATTTATGTTCCTGATTGATATAAAAATGCACTTACCGTGAAATTTGAAGTGAAATACATGTAAACCTCAAAGAGAAAATGATAAATGTATAATCGCAGTAGCTCAGGATTATATGTATCTTTGAAAATACACTAATAAAGATGATTATTCAAGAATGGCCTTGTCCTACTTCATCTTAAAAAATAAGATTTAATTTCTAAAATTTACTTTGAGATCTTGCTCTGAAATACTCATATTAAAGAAGACATGTAACTTTTATAATATTCTTTTATTGGTTTGTGCTATTTTCATAACTATATTTTCCAAGCCTCATTTTGCGTGCCATGGTGTTGGTAGCACCCTTGACGTTCAGTATAAAATAATCTCCCTCGTCTTGCCTTAGTGACAGTTTTGTAGTAGCGCTGGGTGGTGATTGTCCCCGTTGGTGTGAGCTCTCACCTTGAGTTATATGCTATTTGACAATACTCTTCTAAAATACAACTCTGGGAGATGAGTGACAGTTTGTTCACCATTTAGATCCTGCTCCTGGTGCATGTGTGCTCTGTCTAAATGAAAGAATGAAGGTAGGTGACAGATAAGTGACTGGGTTATTCTTAGTTCTTATGTGTACTTGGGTCAGTACTTAGTATTCTGAGCTACAATAGTTATGTAAACATTATAATGTTAGGATAAAGAAAAAAGATCCAAAATACTACCTAGAAGGAAAACGTGAAAGATTGGTATAGTAAGTGATGAAAACCAAGACAGACACTTCAAGAGCTAGCATATAAAAAATTAAATTTACAAATAAAAGCAAAAGACAATTTGGTGAAGATATTTTCAAAATAGTTGAATCAATTTCTGAAATATGGAAAGGATCTAAAGGCAGGAAGAAGCAGTGTATAAGAGGAGAAATAAAGCCAAGCATGGTGGTGCACATCTTTAAGCCCAGCACTGGGGAAACAGAGGTAGGTGGATCTCTGTGAGTTGCCTGCCAACCTGGTCTACAGAGAAAATCCAGCCAGTCAGGGCTTCCTGCTGACAACCTGCTAGGAAAAAAGGAAGAAAAATATTAAACTAATGTCATTTCTTTTTTTAGTGTGTGTGTGTGTGTGTGCGTGTGTGTGCGTGTGTGTGTGCGTGCGTGTGTGTGCTCATGCATGCAGGTACCTGTGGAGGACAGCGTTGTCAGATGCCCTGGAGCTGAAGTTGCGGGCAATGTAAGGTGCCAGACGTGGATGTTGAAGATCAGTTCAGGTGTTCTGTGAGAGCAGTATGAGATCTTAAACGCTGAGCTCTCTCTCCAGCCCTAATAGGGATATTTGTTCCTAGTGAAGAATGTAAAGAAGATATTTTCCCCATCAGCTGATAATGAAGAGAAGTAGTATTTCAAAGCTTTCTAGCATATGAAAATCTCAATTTTCCTCATCTCTCAGTCTTGCCTCCCCATATAATTCTGAGAATTTATACCAATGGTGCTATGAATAAGAGCAAGTGTGTATATGCTGTTTATCACATTTTTGTTGGTAAATATTATAAAGAGGAAATAATTGTTTTTTTTAAAGAATAGGTTAGGTCAACCAGTTACAGAACATTTAACTTGTAAAATAAAATTTACCACTAAAAACATGAAAGAGCCAGGCGGTGGTGGCACACACCTTTAATCCCAGCACTTGGGAGGCAGAGG
>LOJH01020376.1:0-15192 GCA_001685095.1 Ellobius talpinus
GAAAGAAAGAAAGAAAGAAAGAAAGAAAGAAAGAAAGAAAGAAGAAAGAAAAAGCAGGCCTGAGCAATCCACGGGAAGCAAGTCAGTAAACAGCAGTTCCCATGACCTCTACATCAGCTCCTGCCTCCAGGTTCTTGCCTGGTTTGAGTTCCTTCCTTGGCTTCCCTGAATGGACTCTGACTCTGAATGTGAGAGCCATAGAAATTCTTTCCTCCCTGAGTTGTTTTTGCTCGTGGTGTTTCATCTAAGCAATATAACCCCAAACTGAGACACAGAGACTTAATAACATAACTTCATCCCCTATACCTCAACTTCTACATCTCAACCACCTCCAACATGACCATAGACTGGAAAATAGACCTTTGGCACATGGCCCTTAGAGTATACTAGTCAAAACACAGCACGCAGCGTGAGCACTCTCATGGAGTGGCACTATTCTCCATTCTTCAGGAAGCAGACTTAGAAGATGAGCTAAAATGTACATTAGGGAAGCAGCCCATGATGGTTCAAACCTGAGCTTTGTACTGTGACCAGGGCCAATACCCCAGTACTTTTGTGGCAAGGAGTGGGGGCAGCAATAATAGCCACTTCTCATGACTGCTAGAAATTGAAATGAAACTGTAAAATCTGATTCCTAGAATATGCCAGACATACAATAAGGCACTATCTTATCATTAATATTGAAAAAGAAAAGTTTTAGTTTTAAAAGAGCAAAGATTTCAACAATACTGGCAAGCTGGTTGCGTCCTGGAACATAGACACTGTGAAGAATAACATTCACAGCAGTTAGCAGCCATTTGGAGGATCCATGCCTGTAGACAGATGGCAGACCAAAGGACCCCTCTGTGCACTTGGATGGACAGGAACTGCAACAGTTTCTCAAGGCCCATCATCTTAAGAAGTCTTGAAATAACAAAGGCAGAAGCAGCGACAGCCATCCAGAGTCCATCATCTCCCCCAATCAAAGCCTTCAAATTCAGCAAGACAAGGAGCTGGTTACAAGTTACACCATCCCTGTCGAGATGCACCAATTCCTTTTGTTCCTGCTGAAAGTCTTTCTCCAGAAGTTACAAATTCTGTCCCTTAGGTCAACATCCAAATCCTGATTCTGGAATTAGTCCATGCCCTCTGAGGAGCCTGTCTAAAACCTGCCATCATGTCTGCACATATCCTTTCATTTTGTTTCTCCATCCTTTGCCTATGTTGGTCCTTGAATTTTGGAAGTAGAGCTAGGAAGTGTTAAGAGAAATAAGACCTCCTCCAGGGTCTAGTTGGATAAGTGTAAGTTTGTCCCTCATCAAAGAAACTTCTCTTTGAAACAGAGAACAACACAGAAAACAACAATGATCAAAATTCAAATTATTGGAGCCCCAGTCCCAGCTGATATATTTACAACACAACTCCAGCACCTAAGGCCCAGTGTTTATTTTGGAAGAGGGGGCAGAAAGGTTGTGAGAGTCATTTATTATGAATCTGTGCCTCCTAGAAATGTTGGAGAAATGTACACTCATGGAGTCTCAGCAGTATGACTGCCTAAACATGACCGAAACTAGAAAGACACCAGTCGACATACTAACGTATAAGGGGGGAAAACTCATGAGGCTTCAAGTCTAGACAAAAAAAACTAAGCCAACTAAGGGATGGTGAGAGAAGGAGAAATAATCTTCCCTGGGGTAGAAGCCTCAAATTGGTTATCCAAACCGATGATCACATATGCACACACCTAACATTATACAGACTGAGCAAGTTACATTTCTGCATTTAAGAATACACACACACACACATATATGTAACACAATTAAAGAAACAGTGGTCATGAATTTGAAAGAGAGCAGAGTGGGAAGGGAAAGTTTGGTGGGGGAGAGGGTGAAATGTTGTAATTAAAATCTCAAGAAATTATTTTAATAAAGAGTGTTCTAAAGAAAATATCATTATATTCTAATTACAAATAAATAGTGATTCAGTATTAAGACAGAAAACAGAAAAGCGGGAAATAAAAATGGGGGAAAAGCAATTAGGATTAGGTTCAATCATCTTGTCATTGCCGACAGCTGGTGTGTCCTGCCTTCTCGATTGTAGGCATGCGTGCTGGAGTTTGGCAGTAGCCATAAGTTATGTTTGGAATTTTCATCTAATTCTTCTTAGTTAACTGGTTTGCTGACTTTGTACAGCTCTTGTACAGGTAACCACAGCTGCTATGAGTTATTTGATGCATGCAACAACCCTGTCATGTCCAGCAACTGGTATTCCAACAGCGCTCCTCTACATCTGCAGGGTCTGACGTTCTTTTTCTACTTTGTGGGGGAATCTGCATATCAGGCAGATTAGCTCCTTGAAATTGTGCTAAAGTCCTGCAGTGAATCCATCTGCTCTTGGGCGTTGTTTAATTGAGAGATGTTTGATTATTGCTTCAGTCTCATAACTAGTTATGGATATGTTTCAATCATTTAATCTTTTTGGCTTAATCTTGATATGTCAAGTGTGTACAGGAATTCATCTGTTTCTTGTAGATTTTTCCGTTTCATGGAGTAGAAACATTTAAAATATATCTTTATGATTTTCCAAATTTCATTTGTTTCTGTTGTAACATCTCATTTTTTCATTTCTAATTTTATTAATTTGCATCTGTCAACGCGCACATTCACTTAAGACTTCATTCACTCAGGGCTTCCTACATGGACCTTCCTTTTCCTTTGGTTAGACTAAGCATTTGCCAAAGTGTCTATATTTTCAAAGATCTAACTTTTATTTAGTTGATTCTTTGTAATTTTTTTGTTCATTTCCATTTCATCAATTTCTGCCCTGATTTTAATTATTAATTTTCCCATCTACTAATTTTATTTTTTTCTTTCTGTTTTTCAAAGTCTTTTGACTGTAACATTAAGTTATTGACTTTAGATCTCTCAATTTTTTTTCATGCAGACCTTCAATGCTATACTATTCCACTGTGTTCATATAGAATGCAAGAAGTTATTTCAATTTTCCTGTATTTGCTGAGTGTTGCTTTTTGGCAAAGTATGTGGTCAGTATTGGAGAAAGTTCTTTGTCTTGCAGAGGAGAAAGTATATTTTTAATTTTCAGGTGGATAATCTGTGGTTTTTAAGTACCTTTGTGCTATGATTTCATTCAGTTCCAATGTTTCTCTGTTTAGTTTGTGTCTGGACAACCCATTAACCTGTGAGAATGGAGTACTAACATTATCCAATATCACTGTGTCAGAATTAATTTGTGGATTTAGATCTAATAAACAGTATTTGTTTTATTTAATTGGGTGTGCCTGTGTTGGTTCATATATGATTAGAATTTTAATATTTACAAGGTTTTTTTGGAGAGCGCCCTGTCTGTCAGAAGTGTGCTGAATATTAAAGGCCTTGCTATCCTCTTCCTGTCCTGGTTTCCACTGTGGCACACTGTTTAACATTTCTGTCTTCTCATTTCCTGGCATCTGATTGGATGTGTGGTAACTGAGGCAAGCAGGGCTGCTAGGAGTCTTAGTGGTGCTCCAGGTCATCATTGTGATCAGGACAGAAGGATTTGGAAGCGGCCTGGAGAGATGGCTCAGAGGTTAAGAGCACTAACTGCTCTTCCAGAGGTCCTGAGTTCAATTCCCAGCAACTACATGGTGGCTCACAACCACGTGTGCCCTCTTCTGGCCTGCAGACATATATGCAGACAGGACACTGTATACATAATAAATAAATAAATCGTAAAAAAAAGAATGTGGAAGCAACGCTCAGTAAATACTCTCCCAGGAGAGTAGAAACAAACTATGAATTTATCCCATTTACAGTCACCTTCAATAAAAACCTGTTCAACTTTAAAAATGACACTTTTATGTGGAGGAAAGAGTTTAAGGCTACACTTCCACTCTGGGTGTGAAAATACTGACATGCAGTGTAGGATGTCTCCACACAGGCGCACATGAAAACAGGGACTTCTGCTACAGGGCTGATGTAGGAGATGACACAGGGGGACTGGGACTTGCCAGTCAACAAAGGTAACCTCCTTCAGAAAAGAGGTGGTAGAAGACAAACAAGTCATGAGGTCTTACGAAGTACAGGATCAAAGGAGATGAGGTAAGCTTTAGCTGAGCGGTTAAAGCAAGTTTGGAAGTTGCCGGAAGAGATCAACCCAGGATCAGTTTGATTTCTAAGGTAGCAAAGGACACCAAGGAATATAATTTGCCTCCAAACAAGTCTATCAATCATGGGATAAGACAAGTATATATTAACACACAGTCTAGCAGTAGACTTTTGTTCCATCTCTCCAGCATGTGAGTGTTGATGAATATGCTCTGGGAAGAAAGAGAAAGAACCAGCATTTATAACAACATAGTGTGTGCTAGGTGGATGTGTTCATCACCTTGGTTTTAATCTAACAGTATTGATGGGAGGTAGTTAGCATGTCCCACATTTTATAGATGCAAAAAGTGAATCTCAAAGAAGGTCCAGCTTGATGTCTGAGACCTTGCAGCCAGCTTTCTAGTTTCCTCATTACTGAACCCAAGTCTATTTATTTACCAGTAGAACAGGACCTAAGGAACTAGCTCTCATGGAAGGAAAAAAGATTTCTTCAGCAAGACTAAGACTGGTCTTCTGAAAGTCCTTTTTCACTCATATGTTTTAAGCTTCTTTTCACTATAGACAAGGGGAGGATGGGAGTTAGTTAAACCTGGTGGCTAATAACTCATTGGTTTGCCACAACTTAACATCCTCAGTCTTGAAAGGTGGGGTGGGGGGATATCAGCCTCATGCTGCTAATTTGAATAACTAATGAGCACTACACACAGCCAATCATGGGTTGCTTCTGAGCAATGGGCAGAACATGGAGGCTTTGGGACTCTTTCTTTTTCAACCATAAGCACAGTTAGTTACACTCTGGTCTTTATACATTTTAGACTCTGTCAAGCTGGGGGTAGGGAGAAACCCAAAAAGCAAGAGCATGGGGCTCTGCTATAAAGCCAGGAGCCTGCTCATAGTGGGGCACTGGGCCGTCACAAAGAGGGAAGAACAGGGTAGTTGCTCCAAGCATTTAACTTAGCCTAGAGTCTGCTGGTAAAGCAAGGTAGTGGAGATTTGTACTTGAGCAGTCACTATACAATGAGAGTTACTTCCTCTTTGGGCAGATGCCAAGGTTTGTTTTGTGCAGTCTTGACTCTTCTGATTGAGGCAGAGGCTAACCACAATGACAGCAAAGCTTTCTGGATGGCTTACTGCTGAAGATCAGGTACTTTTGACACAGTAGAATTTGAGCCTCTGTGCTTGCCGTACTCCAGAATTGCTTTCCTCTTCCTCTCAATGTACTTTTGTACTCACTGTACTCCGGGGCAGTCCAGCCTTGGGATTACTGACAGCTCAAGCTTGAAGGTAAGAACACATTTACCTTAAATGTTTGACCTAAGTTATTGGTGCATGTTCTCAGTTTTCAGGCGTGCATGCTGATGTAGAAGTAGATTAGCCCAAGCCAGAAAGATCCTAAGTCCTAAGAAACCTGAGAAAAATAATAAAAGGTATAAGAAACCAACATTGGCTGTGCTCGAATTAGAAATTCAAGCACTTTCCTTCCCATCTCCCTTATGCACCTTGATCTTCCCAGCCCCAACTCTCCACCCCGTTCCTGACAGCCTCTCCCCTTGTCAGCCAACCGGACTTCTCTGGCTATGACTGTCTCTTCTCCCTACAGGGCCCTCCTTTAGCCACAGCCTTTGGGCACCACTCAAGCTGGGTCTATAAGAGGGACTTGACCAGATCCCCATCTTAAGGTGGTTACTTACATAAGCAAGCAGCCATAGCATGGTGGCCACGGGCCTGTAAAGTTTACAAGCAGTGGAAGATCTGCTGAGGGCAAGGTGGAGGACTTCTGGGAGTCTGAGGCCTGTCTGGAGGACAGTGTGAGACCCTGTCTTAGAAAACGAAGCAAAAAAGGCTAACTGAATGGAAAAGAGCAGTAATTTCTGCTCACGAAGATTGTTTCGCAAAGGAGGCCACGCTGACCTAGCCTGGCAGGTTGAAAAAGTGGCTGCCTGGGAACGTTTGTCTATCTGCCCAATTCTAAAACTATCAGGGGCCACAGCTCATGCAAACTATAAGAAGAGCCCAAAGGGAGGGTGACAAGGTCTCAAAATTTCTATGGAGACTAACAGCATTGTGTCCTCTCCAGTACCACCCTCTCTCCCACCCCTGCTGCACCTCCTTCTTCCAAGTTTCCACTCTGTGGGTCCAACACAGCAGGTGGGGACACAATGCACTAAGGCATCCAGTCCTTCTAATCCTCCACCGGTCTTGGCAGCAGTCTGAGCTTCTGATGGCTGTCTTTCTCCCACAGCCCTGCATGCTGTGGCCATCAGAGCACATGTGTGCCTCTCGCCATCCCATGAGGTTCTCAGGAGTAGAAAATTCTAGCATTAGATATACCTAAGCTGCCAGACCCAGACCGGGTAGAGAGTCAGTTGTTCCCCTGTAATCACTGTTGCTGCCCAACAGCAGGAGAGAAGTTTGGATTACACACCAATTACAAGTCTGGAAACAGATCCAAATCTGAGAATCTGATCTCTACTGAGTACCCATGGCTTTTGTATCATTCTATAATCAAACATTCAGGAATCCCTCCCCTGCTCCAAATTTTCCAAACTGGGAATGGTGCACACTAGGCAAACCTCTATTACTGAACCATACCTCAGGCCTCACCTGGCTGTTCACACAGTTTCGTAGCCTCACCCAGCCCCTCAGCTCTACCTGTCCAGTACACAAAGCTGCTACAGAGCTGATGGTCTCTGCTGACTGAAGGGTTGCAAGTCATTACCTCCAGGCTACAACTCTAAACATCACTAAACCCCGTGTAGATCAGCTCTCTTTGATATCTGCAGGATAAGACACACTACCCCGTGTAGATCAGCTCTCTTTGATATCTGCAGGATAAGACACACTCAATAAGATCATTACAATGCCTATCTATCTTTTTAATCCGTGCCCGTTTCCACACACCCCACACTGATGCTCTAACCCCTGGAGACATCCGTGCCAAGGTACATTTTGCTTAGTTCTGCTGGAGGGCCCTAACTATGGTTGAAATGTGCTTCATCTTCCCAAACTTCTGCTGGAGCTTGAGCCTCAGAGTCTTATGTTAATTAATGCTAAAGGATCGAACCTTCCTCCTACTCTGTGGTTTGGAATTGGGGCTTTTCTAAATGAATCCCCCATGGCTTTACAAGGAGAAGGAAGGTGTGACCATGGAGAAAGACAGGGACCATCATTCCCACTGTGATGTGATGTCGCCCCAGGCATGTGCACAGCTAGTTTGCCTTTCAAGCCTCCAAAACCATGAACTAAATACAAGTCTTTTTTCTTTTTCTTAGTTTTTGAGACAGAGTCTCACTGTGTAGTCTACCGTCAACTGAGTGACCTTCCTGCCTTATCTTCCTGAGTGCTGGGACACAACCAGGGACTGTCATGCCCAGGCTCTTTTCTCTGGAAAGCCTGACTTGGTGTTTTCAGAATAGTAAGACAAAGCTCACTGGTGCAGCCTGCGTAGGCTTCCCACGGCTCAATCCTCCAAGCCCTCCCACCCAACCCTCTAGATTCCACAGTCTGGAGTCATGTGTTTCATTGCTAAATATAGAGCAAATGTATAGAATCACATGTTATTATAATGTATACCTTCAGACATACCCGGAGGGAGCAAAAACCTGTCACAAACAACGAAGATGCATTCCTTATGCTCTCTTCACCCAGCCATAGCTCTGTCCTTCCCCCCCACTTTAACAACAACTGTTGTTCTAACATTCCAAAGGAACATTTACTTTCTTCTCTTTGTGCTAGAGAATAAGCCCACAGCCTTTAGTGTGCTAGGCTTAGCTACACCCTTCTCCTTCCTTTTCTTTATAATTTATTCACATGAGTGATGAACATCCTTAGGCACAGTTTTGGTTGGTTGGTTGGTCTTTTGGGTCTCTTTAAATGTGTCCTTTTATGATTTTTTTTATATGTAAAGTCTCCACCTTTAAATTGTTTCCTTACCATCTATGTGGAGGGAGTGTATCACTGTCCTGCTGGCTCATGCAGGTCTGCACAGGTTGATCTTACCCCATGCTGAAGTCGCACAGGCTCCTGTCCTCTTCACTTCCCAAACATCCTTCTTTGGATACAGATGGTGTGGCAGTGACTTAGCAGGACCCCTTCATGGAGAAAGCATTCTCCATCGAGGGACACACAATGTTTATCTTTCTTTTGTGATTTATTAAATATTAAGGCCCAAGTTTTTATATTTATTAAGAGTTGCAAGAAAGTATTATAATTACATAATTTATTTTTCTTTTATTTATCAGAACAATTCTATAAGTAGAAATGTGCCTTTTAGTACTATTTGATCAATTAATACAGGAAAACCATGACAAATTATTAATTCCCGTTTTCCAACGTTCAACAGAAGAGCAGGTTTCCGAGCTTGATCAAGCTCATCCTACTAAGTCCAAGTCCCTTAGTCTAGGCAGTTCAAACAATTTTTCATAATTCTTAGGCAAGAAGTCCCAGATCACGGTGTTAGGTGGTACAACTTGCAGATGGCTGTCTTCTACTAAGTCCTTACATGGTGTTTCTTCAGTGTAACCCCTGGTGCTTCTCTGTGGGTCTAAATCTAAGGAGCCCCATATGACTGAATTAGAACCCACTCTAAAGACCTTGTGCCAACTTAATCAACCCTCAAGGACCCTATCTCTAGCAGTCACAGTCAAAGGTACGGAGATCGGAGCTCAACCTATGAAGTTGGAGACACCACTTCTTTTGCCATGTAAGTATATGTAAAAGGTTTTCTGCTGCTCACAAATTTAACAATTTAAAATGACATAAGCTTGTGGTAATACATATGGTAGCACATGTGATAGGACATGCCTGTAACCCCAGCATTTGGGAAGCAGAGGCAGAAGGATCCTGGAAAGTTTGATGTGTGTAGTGATGCACATCAGGGCCCTGTTTAGAAGAAAAGAAGGCCTGGGTTTATTAACTCAAACTTTTTAATTGCTGTTGTTTTGTTTTGATGTTTGAAAAAAAGTCTCGCTATAACCCAAACTGGCCTCAAACTCACAAATTCCCCTCATGTTACTTGCCCTCACACCCTGCTGATCGTTTTAACTCCTGAAGGTCAGAAATCTGAAAGATCACAGGCTCTGGGTAAAATCAAGGTGCAGAGTTGCACTCCTGGAGGTTCTGGAAGGAGCATCCCTGCTCAGCTCACCTGCTGGTCAGCCCTCTTCAGTTCTGTGTAGGTGAATGGTCCAGGCTGCTGCCGGAGCTTCACCCTCAGCATCTAGAGGCCTTGATGTCTGTTCCCCTTTGCCTCTGGCCTGGCAGTGGCAACCAAGTCAAACTGTGCTCCAGGTGCCCCACAGCCTCCACCAATGCTCTATTGGAGATGAGGGGGAGAGGCTCTTTGGGAGCCATAATGTTGCATACCACAATTTTCATTTGAAAAGGACAAAAATACATGAATTAATATCAGTTCCTGAGTGATATAGTCCTCCTTGTGCATTTGAGATTATTGCAAGGGTTTTTTAAATTTGAGCACAAACATTCATACCTACAACTTAGAATGAGGCAATTTTAAAAGAAGATGATGCAATTTTCAGGCATGCTAGCTGAGGTCCTGAGCAAGTCATTGATCCTGTGACTCATTTCCCATATTTAGAAAAATGATAATTATTTCTTCGTGTTAAAATTATGATGTGAATTAAAAGAGAAGGGAAATTACGGCAGGACCTAAAATAAGGAAGTATCAATGTTCCAAACTAACTGAGAGAGCTTACTCTTGTCACCTCAGCATAGAGGGGGCTGAGGCAGGAGGACTGTGAATTCAGTGCCAGCCTGGGATACACAGTGAGTTCTGGGGCATCTTAGGACGACCTGTCCTAAGCGAGACCCTGTCCCACTCTTACCCCCAAAAAGGAGGAGAAGGAGGATAGGGCAACAATATACCTTCCTCTGCTCAAGCTGACTACATCACATCTCAGCCTGTCATCAAAAGTCCACCCTCTCTGCCATGTTACTATAACTGCTGCTAGTGTTTGAAATGTTTTCAAAAAATAATTGGCTTTTCATTTTCTGAAAGTACTGTGTCTGTTCTATAGAACTTAGCTATCTCTGAGAGTCTAAGTAACCCTGAAAGCTGGTCTGGCAAAACTTGGCCCACTGTTCCTTCTCTTACTTGCTGGAGTGACTGAGTCACTTTCCTTTATTCAATTTCCAGCACCTATTTACTCTGACACTTTCCATAACGGCCCTTCCCTCCTAACGTTCTGTGACTCAAGTTATGTTAGCATTAAGATGAGTTCGTGTTTAAAGGCACTCAGCCCAGCTCACTGTAGCAGTCACTGACTGTCACCTTGTCATTTCTCTGAGCAGCAGCAGTGAATGTCTTCTGGAATTGCAATATTCATTTAATCTTGAGTAACAGAGGCTCACTCCCCCTGCTCTCCTTTTTTTTATTTCCAAGTCTTCTAGGCATAGCAAACAACAGCAAACAAACTGTACAAAAACGTGCATCTCTCCAAAAAAAAAGATAAAATAGACCAGAAGCACATGAGAAGATATTTGTCACTGAGCATGTAGAAAGTGCAAAACAAATCTGTTGGAATAGATGTTTGTCAGTTACACTACATGTTAGTGACAATTAGAGAGTACTGTAGCCTGCTGGTGGCCATCTCAAATGATACAGCCACTGAAGGAAGGTGCTATTAGAAGTTTTCAAGAAATGCAAACATACAATCCTGTGACTGTGCTTTGAGTTGTTTACCTGAAAATACAAACACAGGGGCTTATATTTCGGCATTTTGTTCATAGCAGCATCATCCAAATTACCTGAAAGCAGGCACTCAAGTGCCCATGGATAAGCAAATGGATAAACAAAACCTAGTGCAAGCAGGCATGCAATAATAGCATTAATTAGGAAGGAAATCTGATGACACGAGAGAATATAGCCGATCCTTAAGAACATTAAACTACACAAGACAAACCATTCACAAAAGGACAAAATCAACTTACTTATCTAAAGCATCTAGAGTTTGAGGAGACAGAAAGGGAAATGGTGGTAGCCAGGGACTGGGGATTTAGCACTAATGGGCACCTAGTTTCCATCTAGGAAAGTGAAAAGTTGTCTGGATATGGAAGGTGATGATGGATGTGCAATGGTGGGAATATCACTAATGCCACAGAGCTGTGCACTTAGAGCTAAGGGTCCTTTTCATGTTGTGTATGCTCCTCACAGCATTTTTAAAATTCCATTCTGTTCTTTTCTCACAGGCCCTGGACCCTCCACTATGGCCCTGACCCCAGAATTGAGCAAACAAGCAAAATGGAAAAAGATAGCAGGGATCCCCCTGGCAGCTGCGACTGTGGACAACTGGAGCCAGATTCAGGCCTTCAAGAGCAAGCCAGATGACCTCCTCATTTGTACTTATCCTAAATCAGGTAACTCAGGGTGACAGCTCCAGTCTCACTCTCTGAGCCATCTGAACTCCTCACCTAGTTAGAACTCCCTGCAATGGCAAACCTGTCCCCTTTTGTCCCATGGTAAAGTCCATCTCAGATGCCTGGGTTTTCTGAAGCTCACTCTCCTCTGCCATTCACTGTCCTGGGAAGATGTGAGCGTTGTCTCTGCTGTTCTGCTCTCTGTGGAGAGCCAAAGTCTTCCTGTCAGCGCTAACAGGATCCACGTGGCCCCACACCCCTTCTTCAGGATGCTTGCAGAAAGAATGATGGGTTTAGGACCTTTACCCTCCCTGTCTCCTCAGGGACAACATGGATTCAAGAGGTCGTGGACATGATTGAGCAGAACGGGGATGTAGAGAAGTGCCAGCGAGACGTCATTCAACATCGGCACCCTTTTATTGAGTGGGCACGGCCGCCCCAGCCATCAGGTAAGAGCCCCTGACTCCCTTTGTGTTCCTCCCCCATCTTGTCTCTCTCCTCGCCTTGTCTCACAATCGCTCCTCTTCCTCTTCTGCCTCCTCCTCTTCCTCATCTCCCCCCCCCTTTTTTTGAGAGAGGATCTCTAAACATAGTCCTGACTATCCTGGAACTCACTATGTAGACCAGGCTGTCCTTGAACTCACAGAGCTCTGCTTGCAACTTTCTCCTGAGTGCAGAGTTAAAGGCACGTGTTGCCACGGCCAGATCCATCTCTTTTCTTGTCTTTATTCCCACCAGTGTGAGTCAGCAAGGAAGAAAGACGTACGTAAAGCTGAAGTTCTGCCTTATTTTCTTATCACACTCTTGCTCTGATCTTGTGCAACTGGAGACAACAGGAAGGTTCAGACACCCAACTCCTCTATGGAAAAAAACACCATAGGGAGAGTCTGCCGACACCCGACTTCTCCATGAAAGGAAACCCCATTAGAGTCTGCATTTTATTTTCCCTCACCCCAGTTTAACTCAATGGTTTCGCAGAGCCAGTCAGTACAAGGGTTGTGTATAGAAGTGCAAAAATCATAAATCATGTGTCAGCAAGCATGTTTTTGTCTCACAGATGAAACGTCACAGCACGGTTTGACTCTGACTGGCAGGGGAATGAGAAGGACCTGCTCTCTGGTCCTGACTGGCTCTGCCTCAGTAAGACACACTTGTCTGGTCTCAGCTTCCGGCTCATTGCCCTCAAACTGACAGACCAAACCCCTTGAGATTCCCATAAAATGCTCTCAGGTTTGGGGCTTAAGAGAACATGCAGAAGAGTTTCATTTGAGATGAAAGCCTTGTCAAAAGAATTTTTGATGCCGTGGGCATACAGGCAGGCAGCAGCATGGGAGGACTCTTAGAAGAATCTAGGGGACAATGACAGAATGAGGGGAGGGGTCTCTTATACACCGCGGGGGACATGGAAGGTTTCCTGTAGTCAGGCTGTCTCAGGTCCTTAGATAGCAGGAGGAGCAGGACTCCAGGGTAGGAATGTGCAGCTCTCGTCATGTGTGTGGGTACATGCGCTTGAAGCTGTGCACACTGCACAGATGAGTGGTACACACTGGGAGTGGCTCTCTGATATCCTGGGGTTGGCCGTTTTCCTAGAATTTGGGCACCCAGGGAATCTGCTATTCTGCGGGCTTAGAGATCCACATGTCAGTTCTTGCTGGGGGCTCGCAGTTACCTTCATATGAGAAAAAGACTGACTCAGGTGGAAATGGCCTGAGGACCAGTCTGGTTTGCATTTTCTTAGTAAGGCATGCTTATTTAAAACTCCACCTTATCTTCTATAAACTGACAGAGTAAATTCATTCAAACCTCATATCCAGCTCTCAAATTATATGAGTATACGAACACGAAAACCATACCAGCAATCCCTCTAAGGGGTCCCCCAAAAACAAAAAGTAAGAAGATTCATGTGTGGTGATGGGTAAGGTGAGCATCACCTGGAGGGGAAGTTCCCATGTGCCGACCACACTGTCCAATCATCTCCTGAAATCTGTTAAAGGTGTGGATAAAGCCAATGAGATGCCATCCCCAAGGATACTAAAGACCCATCTTTCCACTCAGCTGCTGCCACCATCTTTCTGGACAAGTAACTGTAAGGTAAGACAGCATCAATTCCCTGGGGTACTGGGACAGGAAGCCCAGAGAAGTAGGCATGAAGAAGCTGGGTGAGAATACCTTTCTTGGTACTATCGATCCACTACCTCTGAGTGCTAACACACAGCGGGAAAGTCAAACACCAAGATAGATTCAGCAGAGTGTTTCCCTGCATGGTTTCAAACACGGTGAAGACAGAGGCCAGACTGAGTTGTTAGAGATATTCTATTCTTCAGTGAAGCAGACTGGGGTAGGGGCCGGGAACATGAACCATAGCCTGGAGGAGGTATCATAGAATGGAGCAGAGACAAGATTGAACAGAAAAAGTGCAAAGGATTGTTCAGAATGGTAAATCAAAGTAGAGCCACAGAGCGAATGCTTGTCTGCAGCCTCAGAAGCCTCCATGCCTATTTTGCTTTTTCCAGGGCTGTGTCGTGTACCCTAGTGTCTAGTCTAGTGTGTTCCTCCCACATAGAGGATGCTGGACCAGGCTAGGCATGAACAAGGATAGAGGAATCCTATAGTGGGTAGAGCTGAGGTCTTACAATAAGCTAGTATTTGCTGAGAAGAATACAATTTTCATAGATTGGGATAAAGGAAAGGAGGACAAAAAGGGTCTAGAGAGATGGCTCAGTGGTTAAGAGCACTGGCTCTTCGTCTAGAGGAGTCAGGTCCACTTCCTAGAACCCATATGACAGCTCACAACAGCATGAACCTTTGTTTCTCAGGGATTCACCGCCCTCTTCTGGTTTCTGTAGGTACTGCATACACATTGTGCACTTACAAGCATGTAGGTAAAACACCCATACATAAAAACTAATTTAAAAAATTAAGTGTTATTTAATAAGGACTAACAAACTTCTAGATAACAGAAGTATAGTTGGGATTTCTATGAAAAAAGGTCTCATGACAGTAAAGATGGAGGAGGGGCACAAATTCTATTTCTGGCATTACTGAAACTGGAAATCATGAAAACACTGAAGAATGCCCCTTTAAGTTGTCCAACTGAAATCAAACAAGAAAAAAAAGAAGTCCCCGAGTTACAGAAAAATATATAGTAAATAAAATTATTTTATTTTATAAAAAGCTTCTCTTCCCCAATGGGCTAAAGAAGGTAACATCTGTAGGAAATAATTCCCCTTCTAGATGTTCTCAAGAACACAAGTATTTTATTCAATTTTGCTGTACCCTTTCCTCCCTGTCACAGAGTGAACCAGTCTATCCCTGTATAAGGGGTTTTGGAGAATATTGAGACAGAAAAACAGCCTGAGTATGGAGTTGTGCCAGGGTATTTGATGCCCTGGGTGATTCAGCAACATGGACTTTGGTATTTCCATGGGGACTGGAACAGAGCCTAAGCACAAGGAGAGAGAAGAAGGAGCAGAGAAAGCAGGGGTAGCAAAGGTGAGCAGGAGGAACTGTGCTCTGTGATCCGGAGAATGCTCTACAATAGCTATGTTTTCAGTTTTGAATGAGTGAGTTTATTAAATATACAGCAAACCAAAGAAAAAATGTATAAGAATGAACAGTAAGCAGCGTACAGACAGGAGAGAGAGAGAGGGAGAGAGAGAGAGGATAGATGGATGGATGGATGGATAGATAGATGATGATGATGATGATGATGAAGATAGATAGATAGATAGATGAT